>JARYHS010011138.1:0-13402 GCA_031002005.1 Vandiemenella viatica | reverse complement strand
TCCCTTACTGGTTCGTTAACACTTGTTATCGTTCATTTGGCAATGACGGCAAATGTTAAATTTGTTTCTTTATTAGACATAAGAAGAAACTGGAATAAGTTATAATCTTGAGTGCACCTACTATTTTTATTTCTTAAAAAAATATGTATTACTTTTTCACAATTAAATTCGCAAATATACGTTAATTTTAGTTGATTCTTCGGTTAAAGATCTTTATTTAAGTACCTCATTTTTTAGGGCTTTACTCCTCGTTGCGATCATTAGACGAGGGAAAGTACTAGTAATTCTAACCGGATTTTGAAGCAACCATTCCAGTATTCGCCTAGTGTGGTTTTGGGAAAACTGAAATTTGGATGGCCGGGGATTCAAACCTGCGTCCTCCCATATGTGAGGCTCACCCACCACTCTCGATCACATCTCACTGACACTGTAATTTTCGTTACTCTGTCACTCTACAAATGTCGTCCGACTGAGTGCATTGGTACAGAATCTACACAGAATCTGATTTTTAAATTATAGTATTTGAAACCATTGTTGCAGCAAAGTAGACATTTATAGAGTAACAGCGATGACGAACCTTAGTCTGAACTTACTTTAACGTGTACCAACTCGGAATAAAAAATGATCAAGTAACTAATATTACCTGCTAGCAGTGCCATATATGGCATGAACACAATTTTATTGAACAATGGCATTCCAAAATAAAGCTATACCAGTTGTTGTTTTCCTCATGCTAATGGATAGCAATGAAAACTACAGTTTGTATTTCCTATCGAAATCGGTTGCTGCAGTAAACCAGTTAAACCTAACATCGAAATCTTCCACTCCAAGTGGTTTCAATACGGATATATGGCAGCCAGTTATCATTTACCATCATCTCTGAATACTGCAGCCTCAGGGTAAAAGTTAGAAAAATGACTGTACAATATTACTTACACAATTCAACTTCCATGTAGTATTAGCCGGTTAATTTAATGCGCATAACCATTTAAACAAAGTTTAGACTGCCTTCATAACGACCTTCAACGATTTTCTGTTAGCGACATGGTGGAAGACAAATAGTTGGTTATAAGGAATAACGGGGATCCAACCATAGTGCAGATATCATGGAACTACTCTTCCGTATTTGATTTAAGACTCTGTTTCCCAAATTTGGTAACAAAATCACATCGCAGGTAGTGAAAAACCCAATAGGTTCCGATTACTACCCTATTCTGTTAAAGACAGGATTCTTAATCAGCAGAGAATCTTGTAATCCAACAATTCATCCCTTGTTCCCAAAATTCTTCATTGGCTTCAGCAGGCAGGTCAAGACTGCGTCTTCTACAGAATGACAAATCCAGTTGCAACTGTTGACGTTCAGTTAAATTTTTTTATCCAGTAGTTACCCTAAAGTTTCTATTTGTACTTAATTCAGCTTTCTGCTGAATTTCATGCTGTTCTAAAAGTTACGGGTGAAAATTATAGTAACAGCTTTCATGCCGGAAGAAGAATTAGAAAGTTAATTACAATCATTCACGCTATTTGGAGTGCGGGGCTGTTCTGTAAGTGACCTAGCTATGTGTGGCTAGTGAACGTTGGGATGCGGAGTGGAGGGGAGAGGATGCACAGCTGTGGGCTGGGGGAGAGGTCTTGGTGCAGGCAGACGAGACTGAGTGGTTGAAGAAGACGGGTACTGTATGTGTGTATGACGCATGATGCTAAATAAAAGTGTCCTTATTCTCTTGTCGCCGTTTCAAAGATGTTACAAAACTCATGCAAATACTGGATGAAAGAGTTAATTTCCTTAGCTGCATTGACGGCAGTCAGCAGAGCTGTAGGGGCAAAGAGCTGGACGTCTTGTCGACCACTGCAAGGAATCAGTTACCTTGCAATCTTCAGTGAGTTCGAGAAGAAGATCCATCGGGTGTTACCGTTGCATTTCAACAATACAAAGGATGTTTATACACGTTTATACGGTGTGTATAAATTGGTTTAATGATTCTCTCTGTCGCTTTTTCTTCTGTTTCTCCCCTACCATAATGTTGGTGGGTTCTTTTTTAAGTAAAATCGGTTGTAAGAACGGAGACTTTCCTGGCGTGTAACTGCAATGAAGTAATCACGGGTGTACCACTGGATAGTGTTGTGATTGGATTGTGTTATGGTTAGCCACAGGGTAGACTTTAAGAACGTCAGGGTATTGGCTAGAACCTTATATTTTTGGGATGTTATAGTCAAGGAAGCAATCTAAAATCGGTTGGCCGATACCTTCAACAAAACAGTGGGCTATGACATAGTGAGGCGAGGAAACCAGCCTTGGCGAAACTCAGTACTGGCAGCCAGCCACCGGGCGCGGGCCGCGAACAGAACCGTTGGGGAGCTGCCTCTGCATCTGCTGGTCAGCCGACCAGCAGTTTTGATTTCGCACCTGAGGAAGACGACGGAGGAAGTCGTCGAAATATCGTGTTATCACAACACAATCCGGCGGTACACCCGAGAAGACTTCATTGTGAAATCTGTCGCTGATCCATTCTGGCCTACTCTTCGGAAGGAAACATGTAGTTGCCAGGCTCCAGCGTCATCATCCGACGGACTACTCATCATAAACAATGTTGTATGCCCTCGCTCTATGCGCATTTCTGTGAGGTTTCTGATGTAACTCAGGTCTTTAGAGCACAATTTGCTGATGTAACTTATGTACAACCACCATTCTTGCCAAAACAAATTTCCACCTCAATGACTCGAACCAGATCACCGCAAGTTAGTTGCTGGGCACCATCAAGGTATAGAACCCAAGTGAGCCAGATGGGTGGGTGATCTGTCCCTAGTAGATGGAAAACATGTGTTGATATTATTATAAATGAGGTATCTACATTGTTACATTAATGACAAAATAGTGGGATCAACATTGTTGCAAAGTATAGTTTTAAATTCTAAAATAAAAATCTAGTTGACGACAGTTTCCGGACAGGGTCTGATATCTGTTAGAAAATATCAGTTGTATGATGAACAAAATAAAGCTTTTATTAATAGACCTACATTTTATCTGCCACCAAAATCACTATAATCTACAGCCCTGAAATTTCTGATGGTAAGATAGTGTTATAATATTCTCGGGGATGCGCAAACATCTGTTGCTCACAATTAAACTGAAGTCAGCGGTAACTTTGTCAGAAGTAGGTAAGCGGTAATCCATTTGTTAATGCACATACAATGCATGAGTTAAGTGAAACACTGCTACGTAATTGAATCTACGACGATAAAAAGGTTAACTGGAAATATTTCCACGAACATTCCAAATAATATAATTCTTTACTTGTAAATACATTTATATGTACAGTATATTGTTCGAACAAACATAATATCCAGTATAATTTAACATTATAAAAGTGCATATATCTGTCTGAGCGATAAATATTATTTATTCTGTAATGACGTTGATACAAAATTGGAACAAACGTACCAACATTTTCAATATCTGCATTCATATCTATTTTTTAAATTTAAAACTTTCAGTGCAACTGACAGAAAATTAATTAGTTTCATTAATCCCGTTTGCTGCTGCAAGTTTGAGGTTTCTTAATAACAGGTATCCTGTATGTAATTTCACTAATACTAATAATAAAAAACACTTATTGTAATGTGTTATTTCAAAACTGCATTAAAATTCTTTTAATTTTTATCTTAAAAAAGAAGATAAGGATGTATCCGCTTAGTGGAGGTATCAGTTATTTCCACTATATTTATTGTTTGTTGTTATTTTTTAGAAAATCTGTAACCGTGTTGTATTTAATAGTCAAAGAATGAAGTCGTATACTAGCAATATATACTAAGTACGTACAGATGTAGCTATAATTGCAACTTATAACTGAAAAAATATTCACAGCGTAACGATGAAATTTCTACAGATTTTAATTAACCCCTTGCATAAAAATATAAGTGCGTAAATTGCCGAATCTGATATCAATAAAGAAAAAAGTAAAAGTTATATAAGTTTTTAGTAAAAGAGTTTCAAAGTTCAGGCAATTTATTTCAGTAATATATATGCTTTACACATTTGGAAGGTTTCATTTAAAAGAAAAAAATCCATGACAAAATACAAACTTATCGCTTAACAGTATTTTTATTCAACACAAAAAAACTGTTCCTCTCGATTGGCTCAATATACCCCGCTAATATGATTATTAGTGGAGAGTTTGAATAGTCTTGTGTGTTTTCACACTCTGTAAACCATAATAACTTAGCAGAATCATATTCCAAATGTTGAAATCTACACACGATATAATAAATTTGTAGAAGAGTCTATACATTAAATTTATTTCAAAAAGAGTAATTTTTAAAACCGAGCGTCGTGGTGTAACGGATAGCGTTCTGGCCTCGCATTCGGGAGGACGGCGGTTTGAATCCCCGTCCGGGCATCCAGATTTGGGTTTTCCATGGTTTCCCAAATCACTCCAGGTAAATGTCGGGATGCTTCCTTAAAAAGGCCATGGCCAAATTCCTTCCCATTCCTTACCCACATCTTTTCCCGTCTCTAAAGACCTCGCTGTTGAGAGACGTAAAGCAGTTAAAAAAAAAGAAGTAATTAAAAAGTAAACTACCGATGACAGAGATACCAAAATACTAAAATTTAGATTTGTTTTGTCTGTGTCTTCTGGCAGCAGGCAATCATGCAGAAAATAATGGAAGGATTTTAACGAAGCAGTATATAGATATTATTTATGTCATTGGTCAGGATATAGTTTACTTTTTGTCCAAATAATTTAGAAAATTCCCTATTGATCAGGGTCCATAATTGTATATTTTATTTTATTTTCTATCTGTCCACACGTTACGCCGAAACTTGGATTTCAGAAAAACTTTCCACAGTTATACATTATGTCATCAGTTAACGTATACTGAACTTTTTATCGAGTGGTGCTAGAGGCTATGTAGCGCAGTGCAGAGGGTAGTCCATTGCCTAATCTAGAAGACATCTCGTACTGGTAATCCTCGATATGCCGGCCAGCTCTCCAGTCCTTGCACTACTGGACTGGCAAGAAGACTTTATCAGTTCCACTCGAGCAGCCGAGGAGACAACTTCCTCATACGGGTTAAGTCGGTCTCCACGTTTCGTTTACAGTGCAACAGTGTTTCTACCGCCTGTTTATTAGAAGTGCTATAGAAGTAGCAAGTAAACAGTACAAACAGCACCATAGTGTTCCAGAGACTTAGTCTCGGAACACTATGGCAGAAAACTCCGAACATTCACCTTCAATCAGTCAGTCAGTGGGCGCGGCGTTACAGTCGTATTACAGAATGGAGAATGCAGCAGAAGAGACAGCCTGGGTCAACGAAGAACTACAAGCCCCTCTCTCACCTCAAGACAACAGCCAATTTCCAGCAGCTCATCTACCACAACACGGACAAGAACCAGCATACCCTGAACTCCACCCGCACTCAGCCACCGAAGAGATGCAGCTCGACCAGTTGGAAGTTCCAACTGCTCTTCAACAAATTCGACAGACTCCAAAAGGGCGACTCCACACTCGCCCACGTTCACGCTCTCCGCAGGAAATCAACCAGCCAAATCCAGTGAGTAAACGAGCGAAGCAATTTGACTTAAAAGTGCAACAGGTAGAAACTTTAGAAGCAATGACGCAGCCTAGTGTTGTAATAGTTCCACCAACTACGGAAAGTACCCAATTTACGATTCAAGCTCAACCCCAGTACTAACAGCTCAGCCGCAGCCGGCTTCAACTAGTAACCAAGCTAGTCCTAATAACCTTTTAATTCAAAACAATCAAAGCAATAGGTATTCACCTACAGACAATGGGCCCTACTTGGTGATAGTGGAAAGCAGAATAATAATTTAGGCAGACTCCACCCCATGGCAGTAGGGAAAATACTTTTTCAATTAACAACCAACTTAGATCAGAAATTATTAATATTACATCTACCGGTCGCAACAGAATTAGGATTGAAACATACTCCAGTGCCTCCGCTAACTCAATAGTTGATCTGAAGATACTTAAGGACAACCTTTTAGACGCATACATCCCTTTTTATATGACCAGGAAGCAGGGAGTAATTCGGAATATTGATACCATTTATCCCCAGATGAAATCCTAAGCGAAATAGCCTCTCCCTTCCCAGTTTTAAAGGTTAGGAGATTCACAAAAAAAGCCATAGTTGAAAATGGTAGCCAGATCCCTCCCATGCTAACTTTCCAGTCACAAACACTTCCCCAATTTGTCTACCTGTTCGGAATGCGATGCGAAGTGCAACCGTATGTACCACCTGTCATCCAGTGCTACCAGTGCCTTAGATATAATCATACCCAAACCCAATGCAAAAGCCAACCCCGATGTAGCAGATGCGCAGGGCCCCATATCTTAAAAAACTGTACGGCAGATGTCCAGCCACACTGTATTTATTGCCAAGGAAACCACCTATCTACAGACCGGGTGTGCCCAGAATATAAACAGCGAGTGGAGAGAAAGCAAAAAATGGTAAATAACAGTACTCATTTCTGGTTTCCACCCGTGAATCCACGATCATTTGCTAACATAGCAGCATCACCCCGCATCCTGTCGAAATAGGCAATCAATTCCTAAAGGAAGCTCCTACTCTTGCAGTACCCAGCCACCGCCCCCGCCAACTGCCCTTCCCACTTCCTCTATAGCGCACGACGGTAACAGCGGCCAAGTATACCAATCCCATATTCATGATAATATCCGAAATACTATCTCACGCCGCCGGACAAAAGCAAACCCGGTCCCTCCCAAAGCAGCGGGAAACAGAGTCAATATCCCCAGTCATCTTTTCTGGAGGAGTGATGGCCCAATAAACCCAATAATCAATAACCTCCGGGAACCAACAACCCATTCTCCAACTATAGATTCAACTCAAACTCTAGGGAGTACAGTAACTACTACTCCAACTAGCAAATCCTCTCCACTAATTGAAAATCTTCTGTTTTTTATCACTTCCATGATCGAAGTGGCCAGATCAGGGGCCCAATCGACCCGATTTCCATCGGCAATCAACTACAGGAAATACTAACCAACAACGGAACCTAAACCACCCAACTATGGACAGCAACACAAGCAATTCTTTAACCTCTCAGCAACTAAACATACTTCAATGGAATGGGAGGTCGGTATGGTCAAATAGAGAGAGCCTTATTACAGAATTAATACGTAGCAGAATAGATATAGCAGTGTTATCTGAAACATGGTTTAAACCAAACACAAAAATCACGTTTAACTCATACACCCTCTACAGAAATGATAGAGCAGACGGAAAAGGAGGAGTGGCCATAATGGTACACAACACCGTGCCTCACGACCCAGTCCAACTCAACACGGACAATTTACCTTTCCAAGCAGTGGCTGTACGGGTCCGAGCCAACCAATTATCATTCACTATAGTGTCTATTTACTGCAGCCCTAGCTCAGTAATCAGACCGAACGATTGGTCAAAACTGAACGGACAAATAAACCCACCATTAATTCTGGCCGGAGACTTCAACGCACACAATAAGAGTTGGGGGTGTCATTACAACGACCCACGTGGTACGATAATTACCGATATGGCGGAAGATTACAACCTGATAATCGTAAACGACGGTAACCCTACCATGCTCCGCAAACCAGGTAAATTTCCTTCGGCTGTGGACTTAACCTTATGTTCACCTAACCTGGCCTCTATTTCTAACTGGGAAGTTCAGAGAGACCCAATGGGATCAGACCATTTCCCTATTTTATTAACAATTGGCTGCTCATACACGAAGGATATCGCAAGCCACCCAACTATCCAATGGAACATAAATAGAGCGGACTGGACCCATTACAGGAGACTAATGGAGGAAAAAATAAGCCAAACCAATGAATACTCCACGGGCACCGAAACTTACAGAAATGGAAAATATAATTTCAGAAGCAGCTGAAATAGCAATTCGTCGGAAAAATTTTGACAACACTAGGAAAAACCGTCCACCTTTATGGTGGAATCCATTATGCTCCAAAGCAGTGGCCCAAAGACGTCTCGCACTATCCGCATACAGAAAGAATTCTGATCTGCACCACTACATAGCATTCCTACAGACCAATGCCAGGACCAAAAAGATTTTAAAAAACCAAAAACGCCTAAGCTGGATCAGTTACTGCGAAACCATGGGAAAGAACTCAAACGTTTCCTCTATCTGGGCCACAGTGAGAAGCCTCAAGAATAATAAATTCAACACGGGCGCCCCTGCTATCAACGCATCGATTTTGGAAGAGATCTTGGACAGAATCGCCCCTGCGACAGTACCGAGGGAAGAACCAAACTTCAGATTAACCCCTGACGAGCCTTCCGACCACTTTCTGTGTAGGCCTTTCGACATGAAAGAACTACATCAAGTCCTCAAGCGATCATCTGACACCTCCCTGGGATAGATGGTATCCACTATTCGATGATATCAAACATGCCCCAATCTGGCCTGCAGCTACTTCTAAATACTTTCAACCGGATTTGGATGAATGAACCAATTCCACTAGAATGGAGAACGCAAGTCATAATTCCTGTGCTAAAACAAAACAAAGACCCCCTGGCAGCAACTTCATACAGACCCATATCTCTTATGTCCTGCGTAGGAAAAACGCTAGAACGACTAATAAAAAATAGATTAGAATGGTGGGTGGAAACGAAGAACTTGATACCTAACTCCCAAACAGGATTCAGAAAAGGGAAAAACACAACAGACAACCTTGCCTATATTGATCTCAGACATCAACCTCACATTTCTTAATAAACAATACCTCTGGAGCGATCTTCCTAGACATACAATCCGCATACGACAATGTTAACATATCCATCCTCATGCACAAATTGACAAAAGCTAGGAATCCCGAAGAAATTTGTGGCAGGACTTTTCTCCCTCCTGTCAGAGAGAATAATATACGTCAGATCGAAGAAGAACAAACTAGGTCCTCGCATAGTCATCCAAGGACCTGCCTCAGGGAGCTATACTTAAGCCCGCTTCTATACTTGATATACTTCAATGGACATTAATTCCCATCTTCCGACCAGAATCATTTCTTTACAATTCGCAGACGACGTGGTGATCTACGCCATTAGCGATACTCAGGATGAAGTCCTCACTCTTTTGAGCGAAGCTATCTCAGCCTTTACTATTTGGCTACATAATAACGGACTAGATCTATCAAGCGCAAAGTCATCAGTGGTCTTCTTCTCCAAGAAAATCCTCTACAATTCCAGCAACCTACAATTGGGGCCATATAGTCTAGCTTTGAAAAGACAAGGCCGATTCCTCGGGATGATACTGGATCACCGACTCAACTGGGCCCAACACATAGATCAACTGATAACAAAAGCCATCTCCCGCCTCAACATAATAAAAACGGTATCAGGAGTCTGGTGGGGCGCCCACCCCCAAAGCTTACTCCTCATATATCGATCTCTGATCAGACCACTAATCGACTACGGCAGCATGTTTTATCAAAACGCTAGAAAAGATGCCCTGAACAAACTGGAGAGGCTACAATCACGCTGCCTAAGAGCCTGCTTAGGAGCCGTTCGGTCCACTCCCACAAACGCATTACTAGTTGAATCAGGCGAACCTCCGCTCCACATTCGACGAGCATACCTATCTGAAAAGTTTTTAACTGAAAGACTATCACTCAATAACCACCCAATTCATGAACGTCTCGAGAGACTATCAACAATAGCAAACAGAGGGAAAAGTCGAGCTCTGTCTTCCCCTATTAAATGCCTACAAATTTTGGCTAAAATACAAAGACAAATTATCCTCGTATAACATGCTACCGATCTTTCAAGAACCTTTAGAGCTTCGGCTAGAAAGAGTCCATACAATCCTCTGGGAGGAAGACAAATCCGGAAATTTGGTCCACAAGGTATCCAGATTCCTATCAAAATCAGACAATAGCACTCTTAAAATATTCACAGACGGATCGAAAACCACTGGAAATAATAGAGTAGGAGCGGCATACTTCTGTCCCAACACAGGTAAATCGTCTCAATTTTCGCTACCCGAAGAGGCATCCATCTACACAGCTGAAGCAAAAGCCCTGCTGGAAGCCATCAGATATAGTCAAAGTACCTTCATGGATAAAGTCGTCATCCTGTCGGACTCCCTCAGCGTACTAAAGAGCTTACAAAATACTACGTGGAATAGCCATACTCAAACTATTGTATTGGAAATTCTTCAACAGTTAAAACGGAACAGGGAACTTGGCATTACGACGACTCTGATGTGGATCCCATCTCACTGCGGCATCGAGCATAACGAACGGGTGGACGCCCTGGCAAAACAAGCTATCCATGAAGGAGAGGTAATCAACATGCAACTCCCGATCTCGGATATAACACATAGCATCAAAGTAAGAGCCAAGGAAAAATGGCAAGAGGAATGGACGATCTCCTCAAAAATCAAAGCCTCATATTATGCAATCATTCAACCGATCATATCTCCAAAACCTTGGTTTTACAACTGGAACAGTAGCAGACGATTAATTACCACGATATCAAGAGCCCGCTTTAACCACGGTAACTTCCCCAGCCACCTACATAGAATAGGGTTGAGAGATTCCCCATATTGCGACTGCTCAGACCAGGCAATAGGAGACATCAATCACACAATATTTTCATGCAGTAAGTACCAACAACTTCAGGACCAAATGATGATAGATCTTTCCAAGAATGGCTTCCCCCTGCCGACAAACGTAACCCTCCTTCTTTCCAGCAACAACAGAGTAGTACTTAACATCCTTGCCAGATACTTAAAAGATGGAGGGATAGAATTCTAGCCAACCCTGGAAGTTAAAACAGGAAATGACTATACTTCAAACCCAAAGCCCAAACCACAGCACAACCCCATATCCGCGCAAGCACAATAACCAGCATGGCAAAATTAACAGTTATCCTAGATTCAATAAGATTGTAATAATTTAACTTAATAGAGATAAGGAAAAATGTAAATAGATAAGTTACGTAAATGGATGTAAGAACCTTTGTTAAACTGTTAAATGTCTGTATGGTAAAAAAAAAAAAAAAAAAAAAAAAAAAAAAAAAAAAAAAAAAAAAAAAAAAAAAAAAAAAACTTTTATTGTCTATAATATACTATTTTGTTATAACTTCAAAGTGTTTAAAAAAAAAATATGATCTCTAGATGTATATTTATAAATTGTTTTGAAGACGGTGTTATATGAAACTCATCAGCTTTAGTAGTACAATGTAATAATTATGTAACTTTGTGCTGGCTGTATGGTCTTGTAACCAAGTGCCAATAAAAAAAAAAAGAAGAAGAAGAACAAAATTGACTATCTTACTATACCTTCTGCCATTAGACCCGTTCCACACGTGGAAGGCTTACCGGTTCCAACTCCCCCTTTGAATAGGGGAAATGTGGTAATTCCAGAACTATATGACAATGAAGATTTGCATTCTGAAAATGTACATTTATTGGAAAACACAACTGACCCTACTTACGTTCCGTCGTCGAGTGAACCTCATCTCATTACGCAAAACAAACTAAATGATTTGGCCCGTGACTTAGGCTTATCAAAACAGAAAGCTGAAATTCTCGGTTCAAGATTACAAGAATGGAATCTTTTGGCCAAAGGCACAACCATAACTTCCTTTAGAAAGAGAAATGCTAACTTCTCTGTATTTTACAGAATTGATGGCCCTATGTGTGTATGTTTCGACATTCTGGGGTTAATGAAAGAACTTGGAATAACACATATTTCTACTGAGTGGCGCCTTTTTATTGATTCTCCAAATCTAGCCTCAAGGCTGTTTTACTCCACAACGGAAATACAAAGCCATCAATTCCAGTTGCTTACTCAGTTTCAATAAAAGAGACGTATTAGACCATGGCTGCAATTCTAAGAGCAATCAAGGATGATGATTTTAAGTGGCAAATTTGCAGTGATTTAAATGTGATTGCTATTGTAATGGGACTTCAAGGTGGCTATACAAAATATTGTTGTTTTTTTATGCTTATGGGATAGCAGAGACAGTAAGAACCACTTTGTAAAAAAAACATGGCCGTCAAGAAAATCTTACACTCCAGGAGAAAAAAATGTATTGTTTGATCCTTTAGTTGACCCTAAACATGTGCTTCTTCCTCCTCTGTACATAAAGTTAGGGCTGATGAAGAATTTCGTAAAAGGTATGGATAGAGAGGGGCCAGGTTTCAAATACTTGTCGGAACTTTTCGCTAAACTTAGTGAGGCTAAGGTAAAAGAAGGTGTTTTCACTGGACCTGACATCAGGAAAGTTATACCTGATCCTGAGTTTCAAGAGACGCTAAATAAAAAAGAACTGGCAGCATGGAAGGCATTTGTGAAGGTAATAAAAGGATTTCTTGGAAACAAAAAAGTAAGCAACTACAAAACTTTAGTTAACAACCTCTTGAAGACTTACAACGCCATGGGTTGCCGAATGTCTCTAAAAATTCACTTCCTTCACTCGCATATGGATTTTTTTCCTGAAAATCTTGGGGCTGTAAGTGATGAGCAAGGAGAGAGATTCCACCAAGAAATAAAAACCATTGAAACAAGATACCAAGGACGGTGGGATCCTGCGATGCTTGGAGATTACTGCTGGTTTTTGAAAAAAGAAGATGCAACTCCGCATAAAAGTAAAAAGTGAAAAACCATGATAAAACCTTTACATTTATGTAATAATTCATTAATATACTTCATAAATAAATATAATTCATTAATATGTAAATAAGGGTATATATTGATTAATAAAATTTACACCTTCTGTTTTCATAGAATTGATTGTGGTGTTCGTTTTCCCTTTGTCATCACACTTTTGACAGTACCTGTAAAACAAAAACTAGACGTGGTACGGTTTTTTCATTGTCATTTTCGGATTTCGGAGTGAAAAATACATAGGAATTAGTGTAATTAATTTGTGTTACAGATTTTTTTTTTTTTTTAGCCAGTGAATAACTATAAAGTAGTCATATAATAAATCATAAAAGTTACTAATGTTTGTACACCTATATTAAAATAACACACTACAGTTTACAAAACAAATCCCTTTTTCTCATACGATTGTATAGGTTTTACTCATCGTCATGTAATTACCCCAACCACCATTCAGTGAATAGTTTGGAATAAGTTATCGCACTCAAACTGCCTGAAGTCTCCACCTATGATATTTAAATAACAGAATTGTCTTCGAAATACGACGGCACGTAGGACATATTGTACTGGAGAGAATACTCTTACTACCTTAAGATTATGAACTACAATTATGCCACAAAAAAGAAAAAAAATCCAAGTGTTCAAGTTTGGAGAACTAAGTATGACGATAACGAAGTTTGTTGAAAAAGGAACATAATGGAAGTAAACGTCGGAAGTGCGATTCATAACCACAACCAGAACGAAAGTAACGATCTATT
>JARYHS010011137.1:0-66185 GCA_031002005.1 Vandiemenella viatica | reverse complement strand
TCATTTCAGATAAGTAATCAATTTCAAAAGTAATCACTCACCCAACACGATCAGAGGTAAATATTATAAAAGTTAGCACCGTTGAGCATATCTGTCTGTTACCACTGGAAAAAAATGTGTAAATATTTCACGCTTGGTAAAATTATTATTGATTAAACTGTACGAAACAAAAGTCTAAAAATCGGCTTTAAGGTATAAGAAAATCGCTTCCTGAAATAAATTTGGTTGTTATAAATCAAATTTATTTGATTATTATATCTCAGATGATAATGTTCAGAAAAAAAGTCTCACGCAGATGGTAATCAGACATCACAAACTGCTAAAATTATGAATTAACATTCGTTTCTGAACCGTTGGATATGAAGGTAAGAATATTTTGGAAGTGCTCTGATACAGAAAATTTATAAAGCTAGATTAATTTCTTAAGCACAGATGCGAGAGAGCAGGCGATTCAGCTGTGAATTTCCCACCTGGAATTAGCCACGTTGTTTGGCGCTACCTCCACGGGCTCTTAATCAGAGCATTCGCCTCCCACAAAGCGTTTCAGGAACGCTTTCTCTTTTGTTCCAATTTAAACTGTAGGTATCTCTTATCCGGGAGGATATCCGTTTCAACTTTAATCACAACAGAGAGAGAATGCGCTGCAATATTTGAACGTTGTCGATACGACTACATGAAATTATTTTACTTTCCAAAAGGGCTGTGTACGCTTATTGTGCCTAATGTCATCAGCTGTAATAGAAGATGACAACCTTCCAATGTTCCCTTTTAAATAATTTAAGCATAGTATTATTTAAATCTATATTATTATAAATCTGTAACGGAGCTGTTTCTATTTTCCGGCATCAAGCAAGAGTATGGAAAAATTTTGATGGAGTTTTCGCGGCTTTAAAGCATTCGATTTGACTTGATATCAGAGGTATGTTATAACAAGTTACGTTATCTGGCAGGGGAGAAGTAAATTAAATTATATTATGAACTTCAAACCTTGTTGAGTCAATGCCACGTTGTGTTGCTGCACTTCGCAGGGCAAAACAAGACTTCCACACAATATTAGAAGGGTATCCCATGTATTTTAGTTCTGTGTATCTTACATTTGAATAAACTTGAAACATAATGTAAATTCATTTCTATCAAGGCAATATTTCATTTAATATTTTAATTCCTGACTCAAACAGGAACAGAGAAAGTAATTCCATCTTAACAAGTAACAACTTTAATCAGTTCTTTCTAATAAGTAACGAGAATTCAGCACCTAAATGTGATAGTTTAAGTAATTCAGCAAATCACCTGGAAAAAATCGCCAGCAAACTCAGGTATAGTATATATATATATATATATATATATATATTCTTCCTCGCCACCTATCCCAACATTAGGAAAATTTGGAGCTATGGTTTTATGGCCGCATGCCCTTGCTGACGAAAAACATTTTATAACTACAGTAGAACTCCAATTATCCGAACTTTATTATCGAATCGCTTAAGGCAATCACATTACGACGTGCGTGGAACAAGTTGAAAGGCATATCAACTGAAGAAGAGAAGGAAAAGGAGAAAAACGAAAAAAAAGCTCAAGAAAAGGAAAGGGATGATACAGGAGAAGATGTGGGTGGCGTGTCACTTGAGGAATTCAGAAACATTCTTCTGAAAATTCCTGGATGTCTAGACAGTGCTGAAGATTTAGGAGAGTGGGTGGTTTGTGATTCGTCAGACCCTGGTTATGAAATTCTTAATGATGATGAACTTATTGGAAGTGTGAGAGAAGAAAGTGTGGAGGAAGAAGATGACCTTAACGTCGAAGTTGAAGCAGACACGTGAGCATCAACTAGTCAAGCATTTTTTGGACAGAGCGTCAGCCCGAGTGTGACCACATGCAACTTCTCACTGTCAAGCGGATGCGCGACTTGGCTGCCCGAAAATGGATGAATACAGTCAAACAGCTTACATTGACCGAGATTTTCAGCAAGCAATGACTTTTATTTATGTACAGGACTTTTAAGTGCGCTTAGCATGTAAAAGTGTTACCTTTTCATTTAATTAATCAAAAACTCTTTTTCTTTAAAAATAGTTTTTTCTCCCATTTTCAACATTCATACAGAAATTAATTAAAATAGACCCAATCCATTTATCCGAATTTTTTACCATCCGAATCGTATCCGGTCCAAATTGATTCGGATAATTGGAGTTCTACTGTACTGACAGGTCGTACTAAGTACTATTGGAGAAATTAAGTGTTGCCACTATCTACAAGTAAGTCCTAAGTGAGATACGATAAGTTTATTTTTTGTTTGTGAAATGTATATTTTTTGAGGGGGAGATTTTGGACCATTCCAGCATTCGTCGTGGTGACTGCAAAAAAGAGCTGAAATCCGCAGTCAGGAGGGTCGGCACGTGGGGCTGGGATCGTACCCGGCCTGTTGTACTCCCCTGAACCAGTGTGCGGAACTCCTGCGCATTGAGCTGAACTGGCGGATTACGGTATAAAATAATTGTCTCTTCCGTAAAACAAAACTAATTACTACAATAGATGCAAAATACAGTAGCAAATTACTCTCCTGAAACAGAGTTTTTGACATAAAATAAAAAAGTTATATCCTTACATCTGCATATTTTGTTGTGAAAAATAAATTATTTAGCGAATATTTAAACACTATAAAAGAAAGAAACTTCACTGTAGCAAGGATAATGTAACGATACTCTGTCAAATAGTCCTAAAAGATCAATGTACAGGTTAAATCTCCAAGAGCATAATTTATTTGAAACAGTTATTACAAATTGAATTGCTAATACTAAAACTATCAGAAGCATTTTGGACTATAGTAATATCGAACCTGAGCTTATATTTGCAATTCGTTTTTGGGTTCAATAGTCATTAATTTTGTGATTTTTTTTTTTAATTTTATAAATAAAATTTGTGTGTCTAACATAAAATGGTTAAAATCGCGATGAGTACCTTACAGCTTCTTAAGGCGTTCGTAATCAGTGCAGGATTCATTTAGCATATATGTTTAAGAATCAAGAGGGAATCATTATAAACAGCATTCCACGGCGTAGCCTATGAGACTTGTCAACACTGAGGTCAGCGCAGGACACAGCTTTGCACGCCGTGTTTGCAGCCGGCGGGCCCTGCCGCAGTCTAATTTAATAGTTGATGCGCTCGCTGCCACCTGCTGTGCCCGCCGCCTGTTGACAGAGCTCGTTGCAGGATTAGCGCTGTGAATGACAGCCGAATTAGCGAGTGAAGAGCGCGCGCCGCCAGACTCGGTCTCCGGTAATTAGGGGCCCTGCCCTGCCTGCAGTGGCAAAACGAAACCGGATAGATGGCAGGTACGACACGGCACATTACGAGAGCGCGCAGCGACATGTAACGAGCGCTGTCAGAGCAGGCGAAAGGGCACCTGCCTGGTTACCGCGTCCCAGATTTTTCTCTTTTTTACTTCCTGGTCATCGATCAGTCGACTGGTTTGATGTCAAATTCCATTTCTTCTTGTCATAAGCTAATATCTTCATCTTAATAAACACATTACAAGGAGCGTCCCAAATCATTCACTTGAATAAAATGCGTTTTGCTCCTTATACTGGACATGAATTCCATTGTCGGCAAGTCCGATAATGCCCACCATGTCAGTTGCATTGTCCAACACAATAGTTATGCTTGGGTATCAGGATATTTCAAATAAATAACTAATTTTTATTTTATTTGTATTTGTATTGTTTGAAGGAAATGTTACTGAGATGCTAGATAAGGGCAATCGCCTGTTGTGGAAATAAAATACGAATATAATGTGAGGCACAGACTAAAAAAAAAAAAACTATATAGTATGACGTTCATTTACCTTCACATGTTGTTTTTTGTTTATTTAGGATTACTACATGCAGGAATTCATCTAAGGAAAAGGGCATACGGTTTTTACACAGTATTCTTTGTAGCATTCATGGGTCACAATATAAGCTAAGAACTTTTTAGACAGTAGGTAAGAAACAGGGAGTTTATTATAAACTCAGAAAAAATTTACATGAAACGCAAGTAATCTCTAAATAAAACAGATAAATAAGTAATAGAACATGTATTCCTTTTTTAAATTATACTTTACTTAGAAACTTCTACAGGACAGTTAAAATATCTGTCATTTAAAAACAAATCCAATTATTTAAAAACTCGGATAATCAAATCAGAGAAAGTTTATTTACATCATGAATATTATTAATAAAAAAGAAAATTATTAAACGCCATACGTCTTTCCTTAGAAACTTTTCCAGAACAAACCTACTACCACATCTACATCTACATCTATCTACATATATACTCTGCAAATCACAAAACTGTGGGTGGCAGAGGGTGCTCAGCACCAAACCTAATCTCTTTGTTGTGCATTCCAATCCCTAATGGTACGAGGAAAAAAGGAATTCATATAAGAATCAGTGCGGCACCTTATTTCTCTAATTTTATCTTTCCTGTCATGCCGACCCAAATAGGTTGGTGGACGAAGTATTTCACTACACTCGTAAGTGAAAGTGGGAGTACGCATGTTTAAAAATAAGTTTATACGAAACGTGCGTCGTCTATCTACCAGAGACTCCCAGCCTAGTTTACTAATCAGTTCCGTAACGCTTTCATAAGGACTGTAGCAAGCGGTCACGAATCGAGCGGCTCTTCTCTGTACTTTCTCTGTACTCTCAATCAGCCCCTTACGAAACGGATCCCAAATGGCACAACAATAGTCCAAATGTGGACGTACAAGAGATTTGTACGCAATCTCCTTTGTTTGTTCATTACAATTTTTCAAAATTCGACCTAGGAACCGCAGCCTAGAATTAGCTCTACCTACCAACGTATTAATATGTAAGTCCCATTTCATGTTCCTTTGTACTGTTACTCCCAAATATTTCATAGAATCGACCACATCAATAACTGAACTGTTTACCTCGTATTTCTGAACAATTGGATTCTTTTTGTTAGTTATGCTCATTGTCTTACACTTTTTACAATTTAGTGTGAGTTGCCACTCAGCGCACCATGCCAAAATAACATCCAGATCACGCTGAATTGCTAAACAATCGGCCAAATTCCTTACTTCACTATAAATAACCGCATCATCAGCAAACAATCTAAAAAGGCTTTTCACTTTGTCTCCGAGATCGTTTATGAAAATTAAAAAAAGAAGTGGTCCTATTACACTTCCTTGAGGTACACCAAATGTGACATCTAGATTAGAATAACTTTCTCCTTCAACAACGACATACTGCGATCGACCAGTTAGAAAATCCTTTATCCATTCGCAAAGCTGATCCGATATACCGTACGCTCGTAGTTTCGCTAAAAGGCGGTTGTGTGGCACAGAGTCAAAGGCTTTCGGAAAATCTAAAAAAATTGCATCTACTTGTGAACCTGCATCAATAACTTTCATTACATCGTGTGTAAATAGGGCCAGCTGTGTTTCACATGATCTTTTCTTCCGAAATCCGTGTTGATTTGTTGTAAGCAAATTATTTTCATCTAGGAAATTCATAATGTTCGAGCATATAATATGCTCCATAACTCTACTACAAACAGATGTTATAGATATGGGACGATAGTTTCCAGGATCGCTGCGATCACCTTTCTTGAAAATCGGAGTTACTTGCGCTATTTTCCAGTCTGAAGGTACTTTTCGCTCTTCTAGGGATTTACTGAATATATCAGACAGAAATGGCCCGATTTCCGCCGCATACTCTGAAAATACTCTTACTGGAATACGACGTTGATTTCCTTTACATTTCTTACCTCCGGATGTTCCTTCCACTAAGAGACAATTTTTTTAATGGATATCTAATTATATGCTTTATATGTGATAACTGAGTCGTTCCTGGCATACAGCTTCTATCACAGTCGGTGACGTGTTGGTAGTACTACTTAATACTTCACCGTCACGGGAGCAATCGAAACGTCTTGCCTTCTAGAAGTTATCCAGCTGAACACCCGAGAAGAATTTTTACAATCTGTTCCGCATATATTAAACGTTGGCTTCCTTTTCATTTCTTACCTCCAACTGTTCCTCCCACTAAGAGACCAATCAATCCTGCATGTCGTAAAATGTGACCTAACCATTCACTCATTTCTTTCCATAAGACTATTCCACCAACATCATTTCACAGCGATCATTTAAAAAACATCTTCACTTCGCGCTTCACTTATCCAATTAATTTTCGGCATCATTCTACAGCACCACATTTCATATTTTCAACTTATTCTTCTTTTCGGAAAAAACAAACAGTTTCTCAGATTTCTATCGAAGTTTTTTGTCAATGATTGATGATAAAAGATTTATCTTTTTTGAATAATGCTTTAATTTTTATTGATGTAATAGTAGTGTCTAGACGGGGTTCACTTGCCAGTTTTTCCCCATGTATTCCTTATGTACGGGGTTCAGTTGCCAGTTTTTTCCCCCTCCCCTCCCCCCGCCGCGCACGTGCCGACAGACCACCCACGTCGCGCAGGTGTTCGCCGGCCGCGCAGGCGGAAGCCATTAGTCATGTCAACACCTGTCAACAAGGCCATTAATTATCGCTCCCCTTGCAGCCGGCCGCCGCGCACAGCTGGAAGCCATTAATTATCGCTCCCCTTGCAGCCGGCCGCCGCGCACAGCTGGAAGCCATTAATTATCGCTCCCCTTGCAGCCGCCCGCCGCGCACAGCTGCGCCCGGGGACGCACTGCGTTCTCACGCCAAGCGCTTCCCACGCTATCAAAGGCTCCCGCGCCGCCGCGCACAGCTGCGCCCGGGGACGCACTGCGTTCTCACGCCAAGCGCTTCCCACGCTATCAAAGGCTCCCGCGCCGCCGCGCGCAGCTGGAAGCCATTAATTATCGGGGGACGCACTGCGTTCTCACGCCAAGGCTCCAGACTCGTGTATAAATAGGGCAGAGACCTCCCTTCTGCCATCCAGTCTTCTCTGAGCGGCCGAGCTGAACACTTCGATCATCGCAATGTCTTCTGAGGATCTTAGCTTATTCGCCGATATTGGTAAGTAAATTATTGTTATTTAACTTGTTTTTCTGACTGTTTTAAATTCTTTCACATATACTGATGAGTTTTTTTTTTTCTGCTTCAGACTTTGATGAAATTCTCGCTGAGGATGATTTCGGTAATGATAATATTTTTTTAACGTAACTAGATTTATGAAAATGTATAGTGCTGAAGCAGTAGTCTATATTATTAATTTATTTGTTCGCAGGTGATTTGGATATTTCCTGCAGTGACCTTTTTTATTTCAGTACGTATTTATCTATAGATTATTTTTTTCCCATGTCTTTATAACTATTGCTAATACATTTTTTTTTTCTTTTTCAGATGAACCATCACGCCCAGAGAAGCGTAAGGGCAATTCTCTAAGAATTAAGTAGCCCAAAAAGAGCTTGTGATTGCTCACAATGGAGCATGCTCCCAAATATTGACGTGGATGTGCCGCAGAGCATGTCACCACCACATAGCATGCCGCCAACCACCACCGCAACCACCAGCACACTGGAATATCGGTAAGTCCAGTACATCAGTAATTTACCTATATTATTTTATGCTTACAAAATTATGTTTTTCATGATACTAAAATATTTTTCTTCTTTTTTATGTTTCAGAGGGGGCGGTCGGACGCCCGGCCAACGAGGCAGTTCCGCCACCAATATGGCGACCATGGGAGACATCGGAACCTAGCCGACCGCCCGCCACAGCAGCAGCCGGGTCCCCCAGCCGCCATCGCCGGGACCCAGCCGACCATCGCCGGTCCTCCAGGCCTCCAGCAGCCCATCGCCGGGACCCAGCCGCCAGTCAGCCGTACCATCGCCCGGCCTCCAGCCGGCCACTTAACAACCCATCGCCCGGCTCCAGCCGGCAGTACGCCGGTCCATCGCCCGGCTCCAGCCGCAGTATGCCGTCCCATCGCCGGCTCCAGCCGGCAGTATGCCGTCCATTCGCCCGGGCCAAGTCGGCAGTATGCCGGTGCAGCGGGCAGCCTTATGCAGTCATGATCATGCAGCAACGATGGGTGAGTCAGCAGTATCGCGCTTAGTCCTTGAAGACAGGCTTAGTGCATTTAAAAATAGAATTTATTCCGGGACAATTTCAAATTCTCAAAATTTCATGATCCAATGAATTTCATTGATGCTTGCTTTAAACTTGTTGCCGGTAAAGTTCGCGAAATTGTGGATAATCGGTCCTCCCCATCTGTAAAGGTGCAGGTTGGACTGATTAACACATATAAAATACAGAAGGAAATGATTTTGGAAACCGCCCGTATGTGCTTTTTAACTAAAATGCGTGAAGTCACAACCAGCACTTGCCTGTCGGATTGGTATGAAAAATATGTGAAGTCGGAGCTCAGAGTAAAATTGTGTGAAGTTTCAAGAAAGGACAAGTGGCAAAACTCTCGATAGAATAGAATCCCTCGACATTAGCATTTCTAATTTTCAACCTTTCTATCGTGGGTCTTCCTATGTTGCTCTGCCACTTGATATCTGTAGAAAGAAGGCCGTCATCAATGTTGAAAACAAGAATGACGAGTTGTGCTTTCTATGGACAATTCTTGCATATCACGTAAAGGCGCTAAGCAAAAAACCTGGACAAGGGTTAGCAATATATAAGAAAGTACGTTCACTCTACCCCCTCGATTTTTCAGGTATTGAGTTTCCGGTAAAACTCTCTGACATTTCTAAATTTGAGAGGCAAAATCCAGACTATTCTGTAAATGTTTTCGGTCTGGATGAAGTTAAAGGTAAACATGTAGTTTCCGGGGCCCTCCATCACACTGCAGACAAACGCGTTCACCACATAAACATGTTGATGATTACCGACGGCAGTGGGAAAAAATTCCATTACTGTTGGATTCACAACTTGTCGGCGTTAGTCAGATCTTCATTAAGTTGCATAACGTGCTATATTTATTTGTGACAGATGTCTGCAACATTTTGGACGCAAAGATCTCCTGGACCGCCACGAGATTGACTGTGCAAGGGTTGATCCTGTAAGAGTGGATTTACCCGGCGACGACGATAAAACCTTAAAGTTTAAGGATTTTGTGCACCAAGAGCGTGTACCCGTCGTCGTTTACGCGGACTTTGAAAGTTTATTGCTACCTTATGATTCTTGCAGTCCCCCACCCAACGCCTCTCACACTACTTTAGTCCAGAAACATGTCCCTTTCGCTGCCGCATACCAGGTCGTTTGTCCACTCGTACCTAGTCTGTCGCGTTTCAACTCCTTCAGGGGAAAAAATCCTGAAAAATGGCTTGTTGATGAACTCGTCAAACTTGCCAAGAAAGTTGATAAAATTTACAAGAGGTGCATTCCTCTTGTAATGACAGACGAGCAAGAAGCAAAGTTTGCTGATGCTACGGTATGCCACATCTGCGAGAAAGACATTGAACCGGGGACCGTCAAGGTCCGCGATCATTGTCATATCACAGGTGAATTTAGGGGGGCTGCACATAATGATTGCAATTTGCAGTATAAGACTAAAAAGTACATACCCATTTTCTTTCACAATCTTTCTGGGTATGATGCTCATTTCATTGTAATGGCATTATCAAAACTCGATTCCGAAGGAATGGACGTGCTTCCCATCAACACAGAACGTTATATTTCTTTTTCGAAAAAGATTGAATACACTTCAATCACGTTAAGGTTTCTGGACTCATACCGGTTCATGCAGCTCCCATTAGACTAAACTGGTTGGAACCCTTGAGGACGACGACATGGACATTACTAGTGCTCATTTCACCGACCCCGAGAAGTTCCAATTAGTTAAACGGAAAGGTGTCTTCCCTTACGAATACATGGATTCGTGGGATAAGCTCACCGAGGCCACGCTTCCTCCAAAATCAAAATTCTACAGTTCGTTGTCGGAGTCACACATTTCTGATGAAGATTACGAACACGCGACAAAGGTGTGGCGGACCTTCCAGATCAAGACTTTGGGCGAATATGCAAGTCTGTACATGGACACAGATGTGCGGTTACTTGCAGATCTGTTTGAGAAATTTAGGAGTGTATGTTTGGGGAAGTACACCCTGGACCCCGCCCACTATTTCACATCCCCAGGCCTTTCGTGGCAGGCTATGTTAAGGAGCACGCGTGTCGAACTGGACCTTCTGACGGATATCGACATGCTGCTCTTTTTCGAACGAGGTATTCGCGGAGGTATTTGCCAGTGCGTCCACAGGTATGCGAAGGCAAATAACCGGTACATGCCGGAGTACAACCGCGAGGCGTCTGAAGATTTTATAATGTACTTCGACGTAAACAATCTTTACGGCTGGGCCATGTCGGAGTATCTACCCTCTGGTGGGTTTCAATGGCTTTCGGCTAAAGAGATTGCTAGCATAGATTTCATGAGCGTTGCAGCTGACTCACCTAGGGGGTTCGTATTGGAGGTAGACCTTACGATTCCTCAGGATAAACACGACGTTTTAGCAGACCTGCCGCCATGTCCAGACCACAAAGCCCCAGAAGGTTCTACCCTCCCCAAGCTGATGACCACACTGGAGAACAAGGTACGGTATGTTCTCCATTACCGAGTCCTCCAGCAATGTGTAGGCTTGGGGCTGCAGGTGACCGAAATACACCGGGTAATATCTTTCAATCAGTCACCGTGGTTGAAAGAATACATATCTCTCAATACGTGTTCTCGCCGTGACGCCAAAACAGATTTCGAGAGAGATTTTTACAAACTGATGAACAATTCAATTTTCGGCAAGACTATGGAGAACATTCGAAAACACCGCGACGTGAAATTGTGTACAGCATGGGTGGGCCGCCGCGGTGCCCGCAAACACATAGCTTCACCACACTTTAAGCAAGTAACAGTTTTCAACAAGGACTTTGTGGCCGTGGAGATGGCGAAAGCTAGGATAGTTTTTAATAAACCCGTGTATGTCGGAATGTGCATTCTTGACCTGTCTAAACTGAGGATGTACAGATTTCATTATGAATTTGCCATTCCTCAGTTTAGAAGCCCTAAATTGCTATATATGGATACAGACAGCTTCATCTACTTGGTGCGGAACTGCGATCCATATGAAGTGATGCGACGCAACAGGGAGGAGTTCGACACGTCTGGGTATAGCACCGGCAACCGTTATGGGATAGAGTCCCACAATGAAAAGGTTGTCGGTGTTATGAAGGACGAAGCGAATGGTACCCTGATTGCGGAGTTTGCGGGGTTAAGGGCAAAAATGTATGCATTCCGGCTCGAGACAGACCAGACCTCTAGACGGGCTAAAGGTTTGGCTGGCTCAGTCACTCGAAAGCTGCAGATGGAGGATTACATAAATTGCCTCCATGGTGAAACACCCAGGTACCATCTGCAGCAAAGGATCACATCAACTCTGCACGTTGTAAATACTGTTCAAATATCCAAACTGGGTCTGTCTAGAACGGACGATAAGCGGTATATTTTCCCCGACGGGATAGAGACCCTCCCGTGGGGGCACAAGTCTGTAAATAATGTGTGAATGTTTTGTAAATATACCGTTTATCCGTGTTTCTAGTTTGTAAATATGTACACTAGTAAAATCAATTTTGTAAATATGTAGATAAGTTAGGACTCTGTAAAATCTCAGTTTATCAATGTTGGAAATATGTAGATAAGTTAGGATGCTGCATAAAATCTTGGCTGCTGGGGGAGTGCTGCTGAATTGCTTTGTATGACATTTTGTTTGCTGAGCCGTATGCTCATTTGCATTATATTAACGTAATCGGAAAAAAAACATTGTAAAATAGACTAAAGTGTACAGAAGAAATGCTGTACGTAGATTATAAGGTTGCTGAGCTGTATGCTCATTTGCATTATATTAACGTAATTGAAGAAAAAAAAACATTGTAAAATAGACTAAGTGTACACAAGAAATTATTGCTGTACATAGATTGTAAGTTTGCTGAGCTACATGCTCATTTGCTTTATATTAACGTAATCGGAAAAAAAATTGTAAAATAGGCTAAGTGTACAGAAGTAATGCTGTACATAGATTGTAAGTTTGCTGAGCTGTATGCTCATTTGCATTATATTAACGTAATTGAAGGGAAAAAAAACACAATTGTTAGAAAAAAATAAGTTTATTTATTAAGGAAAAAAAATGTATTTTACATTTTAAATAAATCTTTTTTATGAATCCACGTGTTATGTGATTTATCAAAACCCAACCACTTCACCAAGATCATATTTTTCCTTCTCTTTATCACTCGTTCAACCAAAAAAAATAAAAAAAAATAAAAAAAATGTACTTGTAAGTTTTGCTAGTTGTAATTCTTGCTGGTAAAATGCTCCTGCAATATCTTTACCCTGATAGTCTTTAAGCAAATAAGTTACAGGATTTGTTAATTTCACTTTACTGATGGTAAACACTTCCGTTGACCATTCTATGATCCTCGGTGGTCTCTCGTTCAGGAGGATACCGGTGTGAATCCCCAATTCTGTTGTGTCATAATTATGAAAACCGACCAGTCAGAGAAAAAGAACAAAGTATCGAGCATTACAGGGAGCAAGAGAGAAGCATAATTTCATGAAAAAATATACAGTTTCAGTAAGAAGCATGAAAATCTCATAAATTCCCTTAAATTTCATGAAAATCGGTAAAAAAAAGATTAAATATGTAAAATATTACCAAAATTACGTAATTTCCTTCCAAAACAAGATGTCGTTGGTTGACATGACAATTACACCTGCGTGCACCACAGAGTGCAGTGCCCAACTATATGATGTGTTTTCATTTCTACAACTGGCTACAGAAAAGTGTCATATATGTACAAAAATATATGTTTCGGATGTAGCGACATTTCCCAGACAAACCTGCACGGCCCCTCCAACACGCACATCACATTACCGTCAGGGAGTGCAAAGGATGAAAACTACAGATGTTATCGATCAAAGGGGCAAAGGTTAGGAAAACTATGTGATAAGTATTCACAACGCATACAATCTTCCAATCATGATAGGGTGAGCAAAGGATGAAAGCAAACTATGTGTGCATCACAGAACTCAATGCGATCAAAGGTGCTGACATAACGTATCAGACACATTAACGCACACACAAGTCTTAACAAAAACCACTATCATGAAGGTGGAATAAGTTAGCGTAAGTTCAGGTTAATTCTTATTTTCCATAAATTCAGAGTGTATGTGAAGCGATAATGAGGGTGGGATGCACTAGAGGTGGAGGCGCGTGTGAAGCTACAACTTTATGTAATTAGTGTGGGGGTACACTAGAGTTTAACCCCAGTTTTAGTTAATCAACCATCACACCCTAGCAGTAATTGAGGTTATTGTAGGTAAGATTTGTTAGGCATGCTCAGCTTGTTACATTGTGTTAGGTCAGTTTTACGCGCTCGCGCGTAATACTGATCTAGCACGTAACAAGCTGAGCATGCCTAACAAATCTACCTACAATAACCTCAATTACTGCTAGGGTGTGATGGTTGATTAACTAAAACTGGGGTTAAACTCTAGTGTACCCCCACACTAATTACATAAAGTTGTAGCTTCACACGCGCCTCCACCTCTAGTGCATCCCACCCTCATTATCGCTTCACATACACTCTGAATTTATGGAAAATATTAATTAACCTGAACTTACGCTAACTTATTCCACCTTCATGATAGTGGTTTTTGTTAAGACTTGTGTGTGCGTTAATGTGTCTGATACGTTATGTCAGCACCTTTGATCGCATTGAGTTCTGTGATGCACACATAGTTTGCTTTCATCCTTTGCTCACCCTATCATGATTGGAAGATTGTATGCGTTGTGAATACTTATCACATAGTTTTCCTAACCTTTGCCCCTTTGATCGATAACATCTGTAGTTTTCATTCTTTGCACTCCCTGACGGTAATGTGATGTGCGTGTTGGAGGGGCCGTGCAGGTTTGTCTGGGAAATGTCGCTACATCCGAAACATATATTTTTGTACATATATGACACTTTTCTGTAGCCAGTTGTAGAAATGAAAACACATCATATAGTTGGGCACTGCACTCTGTGGTGCACGCATGTGTAATTGTCATGTCAACCAACGACATCTTGTTTTGGAAGGAAATTACGTAATTTTGGTAATATTTTACATATTTTAATCTTTTTTTGCCGATTTTCATGAAATTTAAGGGAATTTATGAGATTTTCATGCTTCTTACTGAAACTGTATATTTTTTCATGAAATTATGCTTCTCTCTTGCTCCCTGTAATGCTCGATACTTTGTTCTTTTTCTCTGACTGGTCGGTTTTCATAATTATGACACAACAGAATTGGGGATTCACACCGGTATCCTCCTGAACGAGAGACCACCGAGGATCATAGAATGGTCAACGGAAGTGTTTACCATCAGTAAAGTGAAATTAACAAATCCTGTAACTTATTTGCTTAAAGACTATCAGGGTAAAGATATTGCAGGAGCATTTTACCAGCAAGAATTACAACTAGCAAAACTTACAAGTACATTTTTTTATTTTTTTTTTATTTTTTTTGGTTGAACGAGTGATAAAGAGAAGGAAAAATATGATCTTGGTGAAGTGGTTGGGTTTTGATAAATCACATAACACGTGGATTCATAAAAAAGATTTATTTAAAATGTAAAATACATTTTTTTTCATTAATAAATAAACTTATTTTTTTCTAACAATTGTGTTTTTTTTCCCTTCAATTACGTTAATATAATGCAAATGAGCATACAGCTCAGCAAACTTACAATCTATGTACAGCATTACTTCTGTACACTTAGCCTATTTTACAATTTTTTTCCGATTACGTTAATATAAAGCAAATGAGCATGTAGCTCAGCAATCTTACAATCTATGTACAGCAATAATTTCTTGTGTACACTTAGTCTATTTTACAATGTTTTTTTTTTCTTCAATTACGTTAATATAATGCAAATGAGCATACAGCTCAGCAACCTTATAATCTACGTACAGCATTTCTTCTGTACTTTTAGTCTATTTTACAATGTTTTTTTTTTCCAATTACGTTAATATAATGCAAATGAGCATACGGCTCAGCAAACAAAATGTCATACAAAGCAATTCAGCAGCACTCCCCCAGCAGCCAAGATTTTATGCAGCATCCTAACTTATCTACATATTTCCAACATTGATAAACTGAGATTTTACAGAGTCCTAACTTATCTACATATTTACAAAATTGATTTTACTAGTGTACATATTTATAAACTAGAAACACGGATAAACGGTATATTTACAAAAACATTCACACATTATTTACAGACTTGTGCCCCCACGGGAGGGTCTCTATCCCGTCGGGGAAAATATACCGCTTATCGTCCGTTCTAGACAGACCCAGTTTGGATATTTGAACAGTATTTACAACGTGCAGAGTTGATGTGATCCTTTGCTGCAGATGGTACCTGGGTGTTTCACCATGGAGGCAATTTATGTAATCCTCCATCTGCAGCTTTCGAGTGACTGAGCCAGCCAAACCTTTAGCCCGTCTAGAGGTCTGGTCTGTCTCGAGCCGGAATGCATACATTTTTGCCCTTAACCCCGCAAACTCCGCAATCAGGGTACCATTCGCTTCGTCCTTCATAACACCGACAACCTTTTCATTGTGGGACTCTATCCCATAACGGTTGCCGGTGCTATACCCAGACGTGTCGAACTCCTCCCTGTTGCGTCGCATCACTTCATATGGATCGCAGTTCCGCACCAAGTAGATGAAGCTGTCTGTATCCATATATAGCAATTTAGGGCTTCTAAACTGAGGAATGGCAAATTCATAATGAAATCTGTACATCCTCAGTTTAGAAAGGTCAAGAATGCACATTCCGACATACACGGGTTTATTAAAAACTATCCTAGCTTTCGCCATCTCCACGGCCACAAAGTCCTTGTTGAAAACTGTTACTTGCTTAAAGTGTGGTGAAGCTATGTGTTTGCGGGCACCGCGGCGGCCCACCCATGCTGTACACAATTTCACGTCGCGGTGTTTTCGAATGTTCTCCATAGTCTTGCCGAAAATTGAATTGTTCATCAGTTTGTAAAAATCTCTCTCGAAATCTGTTTTGGCGTCACGGCGAGAACGCGTATTGAGAGATATGTATTCTTTCAACCACGGTGACTGATTGAAAGATATTACCCGGTGTATTTCGGTCACCTGCAGCCCCAAGCCTACACACTTGCTGGAGGACTCGGTAATGGAGAACATACCGTACCTTGTTCTCCAGTGTGGTCATCAGCTTGGGGAGCGTGGAACCTTCTGGGGCTTTGTGGTCTGGACATGGCGGCAGGTCTGCTAAAACGTCGTGTTTATCCTGAGGAATCGTAAGGTCTACCTCCAATACGAACCCCCTAGGTGAGTCAGCTGCAACGCTCATGAAATCTATGCTAGCAATCTCTTTAGCCGAAAGCCATTGAAACCCACCAGAGGGTAGATACTCCGACATGGCCCAGCCGTAAAGATTGTTTACGTCGAAGTACATTATAAAATCTTCAGACGCCTCGCGGTTGTACTCCGGCATGTACCGGTTATTTGCCTTCGCATACCTGTGGACGCACTGGCAAATACCTCCGCGAATACCTCGTTCGAAAAAGAGCAGCATGTCGATATCCGTCAGAAGGTCCAGTTCGACACGCGTGCTCCTTAACATAGCCTGCCACGAAAGGCCTGGGGATGTGAAATAGTGGGCGGGGTCCAGGGTGTACTTCCCCAAACATACACTCCTAAATTTCTCAAACAGATCTGCAAGTAACCGCACATCTGTGTCCATGTACATACTTGCATATTCGCCCAAAGTCTTGATCTGGAAGGTCCGCCACACCTTTGTCGCGTGTTCGTAATCTTCATCAGAAATGTGTGACTCCGACAACGAACTGTAGAATTTTGATTTTGGAGGAAGCGTGGCCTCGGTGAGCTTATCCCACGAATCCATGTATTCGTAAGGGAAGACACCTTTCCGTATAACTAATTGGAACTTCTCGGGGTCGGTGAAATGAGCACTAGTAATGCCCATGTCGTCGCCCCCAAGGGTTCCAACCAGTTTGTCTAATGGGAGCTGCATGAACCGGTATGAGTCCAGAAACCTTAACGTGATTGAAGTGTATTCAATCTTTTTCGAAAAAGAAATATAACGTTCTGTGTTGATGGGAAGCACGTCCATTCCTTCGGAATCGAGTTTTGATAATGCCATTACAATGAAATGAGCATCATACCCAGAAAGATTGTGAAAGAAAATGGGTATGTACTTTTTAGTCTTATACTGCAAATTGCAATCATTATGTGCAGCCCCCCTAAATTCACCTGTGATATGACAATGATCGCGGACCTTGACGGTCCCCGGTTCAATGTCTTTCTCGCAGATGTGGCATACCGTAGCATCAGCAAACTTTGCTTCTTGCTCGTCTGTTATTACAAGAGGAATGCACCTCTTGTAAATTTTATCAACTTTCTTGGCAAGTTTGACGAGTTCGTCAACAAGCCATTTTTCAGGATTTTTTCCCCTGAATGAGTTGAAACGCGACAGACTAGGTACGAGTGGACAAACGACCTGGTATGCGGCAGCGAAAGGGAGATGTTTCTGGACTAAAGTAGTGTGAGAGGCGTTGGGCGGAGGACTGCAAGAATCATAAGGTAGCAATAAACTTTCAAAGTCCGCGTAAACGACGACGGGTACACGCTCTTGGTGCACAAAATCCTTAAACTTTAAGGTTTTATCGTCGTCGCCGGGTAAATCCACTCTTACAGGATCAACCCTTGCACAGTCAATCTCGTGGCGGTCCAGGAGATCTTTGCGTCCAAAATGTTGCAGACATCTATCGCAAATAAAAATAGCACACTTATGCAAACTTAAAGAAGATTTGACTAACGCCGACAAGTTGTGAATCCAACAGTAATGGAATTTTTTCCCACTGCCGTCGGTAATCATCAACATGTTTATGTGGTGAACGCGTTTGTCTGCAGTGTGATGGAGGGCTCCGGAAACTACATGTTTACCTTTAACTTCATCCAGACCGAAAACATTTACAGAATAGTCTGGATTTTGCCTCTCAAATTTAGAAATGTCAGAGAGTTTTACCGGAAACTCAATACCTGAAAAATCGAGGGGGTAGAGTGAACGCACTTTCTTATATTTGCTAACCCTTGTAGGTTTTTTGCTTAGCGCCTTTACGTGATATGCAAGAATTGTCCATAGAAAGCACAACTCGTCATTCTTGTTTTCAACATTGATGACAGCCTTCTTTCTACAGATATCAAGTGGCAGAGCAACATAGGAAGACCCACGATAGAAAGGTTGAAAATTAGAAATGCTAATGTCGAGGGATTCTATTCTATCGAGAGTTTTGCCACTTGTCCTTTCTTGAAATTCACACAATTTTACTCTGAGCTCCGACTTCACATATTTTTCATACCAATCCGACAGGCAAGTGCTGGTTGTGACCTCACGCATTTTAGTTAAAAAGCACATACGGGCGGTTTCCAAAATAATTTCCTTCTGTATTTTATATGTGTTAATCAGTCCAACCTGCACCTTTACAGATGGGGAGGACCGGTTATCCACAATTTCGCGAACTTTACCGGCAACAAGTTTAAAGCAAGCATCAATGAAATTCATTGGATCTATGAAATTTTGAGAATTTGAAATTGACCCGGAATAAATTCTATTTTTAAATGCACTAAGCCTGTCTTCAAGGACTAAGCGCGATACTGCTGACTCACCTATCGTTGCTGCATGATCATGACTGCATAAGGCTGCCCCTGCACCGGCATACTGCCGACTTGGCCCCGGCGATGGACTGGCATACTGCCGGCTGGAGCCGGGCGATGGGTCGGCGTACTGGCGGCTGGAGCCGGGCGATGGGCCGGCATACTGCCGGCTGGGCCCCGGCGAAGGATCGGCGTACTGGCGGCTGGAGCCGGGCGAAGGATCGGCGTACTGCCGGCTGGGCCCCGGCGATGGGCTGCTGGGGGGCTCGGCTGCTGCTATGGCGGGCGGTCGGCTAGGTTCCGATGTCTCCCATGGTCGCCATATTGGTGGTGGAACTGCCTCGTTGGCCGGGCGTCCCTCTGAAACATAAAAAAGAAGAAAAATATTTTAGTATCATGAAAAACATAATTTTGTAAGCATAAAATAATATAGGTAAATTACTGATGTACTGGACTTACCGATATTCCAGTGTGCTGGTGGTTGCGGTGGTGGCGGAGTTGGCGGCATGCTATGTGGTGGTGACATGCTCTGTGGCACATCCACGTCAATATTTGGGAGCATGCTCCATTGTGAGCAATCACAAGCTCTTTTTGGGCTACTTAATTCCTGAGAGGAATTGCCCTTACGCTTCTCTGGGCGTGATGGTTCATCTGAAAAAGAAAAAAAAATGTATTAGCAATAGTTATAAAGACATGGGGAAAAATAATCTATAGATAAATACGTACTGAAATAAAAAAGGTCACTGCATGAAATATCCAAATCACCTGCGAACAAATAAATTAATAATATAGACTACTGCTTCAGCACTATACATTTTTCATAAATCTAGTTACGTTAAAAAATATTATCATTACCGAAATCATCCTCAGCGAGAATTTCATCAAAGTCTGAAGCAGAAAAAAAAAAACTCATCAGTATATGTGAAAGAATTTAAAACAGTCAGAAAAACAAGTTAAATAACAATAATTTACTTACCAATATCGGCGAATAAGCTAAGATCGTCAGAAGACATTGCGATGATCGAAGTGCTCAGCTCGGCCGCTCAGAGAAGACTGGATAGCAGAAGGGAGGTCTCTGCCCTATTTATACACGAGTCTGGAGCCTTGGCGTGAGAACGCAGTGCGTCCCCCGATAATTAATGGCTTCCAGCTGCGCGCGGCGGCGCGGGAGCCTTTGATAGCGTGGGAAGCGCTTGGCGTGAGAACGCAGTGCGTCCCCGGGCGCAGCTGTGCGCGGCGGCGCGGGAGCCTTTGATAGCGTGGGAAGCGCTTGGCGTGAGAACGCAGTGCGTCCCCGGGCGCAGCTGTGCGCGGCGGGCGGCTGCAAGGGGAGCGATAATTAATGGCTTCCAGCTGTGCGCGGCGGCCGGCTGCAAGGGGAGCGATAATTAATGGCTTCCAGCTGTGCGCGGCGGCCGGCTGCAAGGGGAGCGATAATTAATGGCCTTGTTGACAGGTGTTGACATGACTAATGGCTTCCGCCTGCGCGGCCAGGCGCGCGGCTGGCGAACACCTGCGCGACGTGGGTGGTCTGGCGGCACGTGCGCGGCGGGGGGAGGGGAGGGGGAAAAAACTGGCAACTGAACCCCGTACATAAGGAATACATGGGGAAAAACTGGCAAGTGAACCCCGTCTAGACACTACTGCCATCTTACTGTGGCTTTCATCAGAGTATGAGAAGATGGCTGAAACGTCAGGATTTAGTAAATCGACGCGGCTCCACCTGGAGAACCAAGGTAATACATACAGTGACCGCGGAAGCCTTCGTAATCAAATAAGAAATACAGTTACTAGAAAATTGTTTAGCCCTTACCTGTGGCGACATAATTAATAAAAAAAAAGCTCGAATAAGAAACAAATAAAAGTTAAAACTAAGTGAAACGTGTCTTTAATCGCAAATGCATAGTTCTAACCGTTAGACGGTAGTGCAGCTGGCTACAGTATGATTACCAGTCATCCAGACAAATTTAGCCGACAGCTTATTGAACTCTAGATGGTAAAACGATCAATGACTGAGGCTGCCCAATGGGGGAATGACTATGACATCTGTCTGCGGATCATATAGGGCAATTAACATATTTTATTAGGCGGAGAAAGTGGAACATATCACCATTCGATAAAATGATGACGGAAAACAACTTAAATGGTGATTTCGCACACTTACCTGTGTTCGATATTCTTGTTTTAGTGTTAAAATAATTGCATTTTCAGCATTTCTTTCATCTGAATGTTTTACTATTATTATTATTATTTACTTGCCAAGCTAGATTGAAAACTGAAACCTGGGTGGCCTGACGGGTATTCGAAACTACGAGGTCAGAGTATCACCAACCACCCACCACGCTCGGTATCAACAAGAAATCTTATTTCAAATACCAGACACAATTCAGTAAACAAATAGATTTGCGTTAGCGAAAACAGAGATATTGTCGTAATTATCAAACCATGTGTAATAAATGGTGCACTTCAACGATGAAAATGAAATACCATATTGTTGTATATGAAACAAATATAATCACAAAATCAGTAGTCTTACAAAATTTTTAAAAGAAATATAAGAGATATAGAAGAGCTGTTACTTTTATTACAATTTAAGTTAATTTGAAATTAGGGCTACACATTTTGATGCTGAAATAGTATCCTGTTAAAATATACCACTGTTAAATATGCTTTAACAATTAATTAAGTATTTAACGGCAAGGTTTACGTTGGATTTACCGTTCCGTAAACATACAAAAACTCTCATTTAAATATTAATAGTTTGCCCATATTACACCACTGTGTTAGCTTCCACGGTTATAATATTTATGACTATTTCGAAATTTTCTCTATATTGTTTTCCAGTCGGGGAGTCAGTAAAATTTTTATAATTAATTAAGTTTTCAACAAAAAGTTGAATATTATGCGATAAAATGACAATTAGCTCGAACCCTACTGAAATTTTTTTCTTTAAAAGCATCTGCAACACATTATACAAAATAATTTAGTATAAAATTGATATCCTGTATTACCAAATTTCAATAAAACAAAATTGGAACGGATAACGAATAGTGCATTAGCGTATCGTAATTTTAGTAATTCTTGCGATTAAGAAGACTATATACTTGTTGCATGGCCACATTAAGTAAATCTCGCTAAACTCGGTGCATGCGGGAATTGTTTGGGCATTGAAGTCTGGCATAGCTTGCTACTGTAAGTACGTTAGGATGCTTCGTGGCTCGTATTCCACTTTAAGCTGTAGGTTACCTGGCATGTTATTCCAGTTAGGTTAAATACAGATTGTGCAGCTGCTAAGAAACTCTTCACCAGAAGACCACAAGAAATTATTATTATTAAGTACAGTTTCCTGATTGCAGGTATGTTCGCTTGGGCCATCTGGGACCATTTTAGGTATTTATTTAGCTGGAATTTCCTTTGCATGTGTACAAATTCGTGTTATATAACAATTTTGATGTATCTTTGGGCCATTAGCGCTGTGAAATGTAGCTCAAACTTCACAATATTTATATTAGAAAGTACAAACAATGTAATTAATTACCAGGAGGAGACTAATTTCAAGAAACTAGAAATACATTTTTTCAACTGTTAAGGTTGAACATCACTCATTTTACAAAAAAGAAAGATTAAATCATTTTACAGTGATTTCGTGCCAGTGCTACTAATTGATTAAGATCTCACAATACAGAAAGCAGTAAATTTTATATACCATCAACAGTGATCAACAGCTACATTGTTGAGCTATCTAGTCATTAACAAAGGCAAGCAGAGAACGGGTTCTGAAAGTTCGGTTGAACTTGCCCTTACGTTCACGTTTGTGGAACGACTATCATTCACTGTCGTCTTAATCAAAAAGTCTGCAACACGAGATATTACTACACAAAAAGAATGAAGTTAGTTACCTGGTACCCTGGTATTTTTTCCTGGCCACCAGGTGATACAGTTTTCACTAACTGTGTTTGTTGACTCTGTCACGGTTGCTAACCTAATCTAGGACAATCTAACATCAGTGTTAGAGCCATGTAGGTCAAGTTCTGTGCGGTAACGGTCTTTGTGTGGAATGTGTAGGTTTTAGGTGTAAATTGAGTCCGCCATATGAAGTGTCGCCGTGAACATTTCCCGCGGGTGGTGTAGTAGACTACGCTTAACAGCGGATCTTCACAAAGAAGTTTAAGCCCTTAGTTAAGGTAACTCAACAACTAATATGCAGACGCACGAGCACCCTGGAACAGTCGTCCAGGACGACTCACAAAAATATCAGTTTTTATTTCCAGTTAGCGTTAGTGTACGTTTAATAAATGGTTAAAAATATTGAGGAAAATTCGTGTAAAAAGAATTGAGATCATAACCTAATTTTAATTAAAATCTACCAAATACAACGTAAATTGCAGGAAGCGACCGAGAATTCAAGTATTTTTTATTTTGCGCCGGACATTAAACAAAAAATACTCCACAGATTCCTTTGTATTTTATACACATGGATGATGTATGATCTGAAGTTGCTTTTGAAATTAAAGTTTTGACGTCAAATCACACCTAAAGATAGCAAAAGGAAAAAATACTCATATGCTTCAAAATTGACACTTGTTGCACTAAGGCCAATTGTTTTTTAAGGTTAACGAAGACCTTCATATTCCTACCTGCTCAGATGATCACCAACTAAACCAGACACGCAGTCTCTATTGATTATCACTCATCAGTAAAACATGAAAAAATTTTGAAACAAAAATAAAATCAAAGTATGGTTTTTAAACTTGCATCCGTTTTAAAAACACTTGCATCTTTCAGTTTTGTCATTTTGTTTTCAAGATCGAAAAACTAGTAAAGGATGCATCAATTTGTGGAAAAATAGGTCACCCTGCAGTTAGCGATCAGCAGGAAATTAAAATGGTGAAATCCCGCAGAAAGGCCCTCCGCAAGTGGCGATTACGACGCAGATCAAGTAGTACGGATTCTGTTCAAAAAATAAAACAGACCAATGAATACAATAAACATAAATGTATAAAAATGACAGTACTGACAGCTGAATTCCTGCAGGCAACAAAGTGGCTTCTATAAATACTGTAGAAGCCTCTGTTGCCAACGGGCGCGTCCTAATCTTGGAGCCTGTAATGAATATCCTGTAATCATCAGAAATAATCTCTGAGCAAAGAAGGGTTAGGTGAACGGACCACTATGATGCAAATTCCAATTAAAGTTGCATTTGTATCCAGCATACACAAGCTTTAAGTATTAACTTTCATTAAGTTCTGATTTCGTTGTGGTCATTAGAGGCACTAAAGGACTGCGCAAAGGTTGGAAGAAATTCGACCCGACATTCTCCTGGTGGGATTCCGGAAAAATGTAAATCTGTATTACCAGACGGTATTTGATCCCACATCTTCTCGAATCGTGCCTGAGCTTTACCGTTTACCCAGCAGGTTCGGTAACAAATCAATACTAGAACTAAGTTAAGGTAATTTTTTACGTTCTTTCTTTCAATATTTCAATCAGAATTTCGATTTTGTTGTTTGGACAGATTTTTTACGTAGTTGGTGTTCTTTGGGTTATACCTTTAACAAAATCGCTTGACAATTAGAGGCCATAATGAGTTTTTTTGTTTGTTTGTATCTACGTAATAAGGTATGTAAATCTACGTATTTTTAAATATTACTTAGAGTTTTTATTTGCACCTTTTCGATACATTCGGAACTGTTTTATGGTCATGTTTATGGATATAATCCGAAATCATGATTTTTAAATTATTATATACTGTTTTATATATCTAAGAACAGACTTAGATATACAATTTTCTGACTCGGCCAATACATTCGTCTGTGACATCAATGTCGTTATACCTTTTAGTATTTACTAATATCCCTCTTCGGCAAATACATTTACTCTTAACAAGCATAATTGTTGAGACATACAATTTATATAGCGATGCCACTGCAGTAATAGATAATACATCAGCCCAAGTTTCAGTTTGAGCCTCAGTTTATTATATCAGTTGGCGTTTAAGAAGCACAGTCACTTACAGTTATCAATGAGAGTCTTCGAAGAGTAAATGATTAGCGGAAAATTACTTGTTACACACACAATATTAAAAACAAGAGTCTTCTGGTAGCGCACGTTCTCTATACAAACCAACAACAGGGAAAAGACATCAATGACGCCTTCAAACACGGCTTGACAAAAGGCAGCTTTAAAGGCGGTTGGAAGTTTCTTCTTTATTGACTGGCTATCACATCAATGAAAATCATAGTGAAATTTACAAATGAACGTTAAAGAAAACGCTAACATTAATCATATCTCAGGTGTTAAGTGCTTGAAGAATTTCATTAAGGTAACCATCCCACTCCATTGATACGTGGTCGAGACTTCTCAGAGTTTTCTAGGAGAGTGGAATTCAGCCAGCTTGAACTTTTATGATGGACTACTGCCAACCCAGATATAAAATTAATATGTAAAGTTACATGATGGTAATTAGGGACCTATAAACCTAAAACCGATTGAAGTGTTTGTTATACCATGAGTGGAGTGGAGATCCGTTTCAAAGTACTCTATTCAGAAAAGTTCATATCGCATCCTTCCTGTAACTCTCGCAGACACTTCGGCAAGGAAGTTGGAGGGAATATCACGCTAAGCCCACGAATATAGTCAGCTTTGTTTTAATGAAATTAAAAAAGCAAGACCCAGAGCAACGTCGCGTTTGGACGAGGAAGTGCGAATCAGTTGTTCCGTCACGGAAATACGGCGTGCCTCCGCTACGGAATGAAGCTCTAAGTGGGACGGAAAAATTTCTCATTTCCGTACGTGAACAATTTCCGTGTTTCGTTTTTTAGAGACGGAGAAAGAATTGTGGGTGAGCCAAATATGAGTTTTCACGGCTAACAGTACGAGACTGAAGTATCTGCACAGGCTACGACCTTACTTATTTTTAGCTTTGTCTAGTCGACGACACTGTTTCCAGCTGGAACAGAACATGTTTATAGCATGTTGCTCTATGAAACGGAGAAAAATATAATGATTACTTATTGTCATTTGAAAAGGAACTTTAACCAGTTTAAGACTCTTTGTTGCCAAAGAATGTCTGCTGTTGAGAACAGATATATTAGAGATTTAAGAAATCTTGAACAGCATTTTTCGATAAAATGAATTTACGTTACGTGCCTGAAAGTACCACACTTCGGATTCTGCTTAACACACCCTTTTCGCGATGATATGCCTTTGTTTCTAACAATAAAATTATGGGAGACCCCATGACAGCTGTATACGAATAATTCAGCGGTATTTCTGTGAATTTTGCTACGCTATTTATAAGCAGATGATTAAACAGAAGAATGTGATCTATAATTTCTGACATGCAATAATTTCCACTCGAGATGTTTCTTAATCAGCTCTGCTCCGGACAGGTGGTTAGTGTGACCCCAGTGCAAAATAAAGCCTTTATGCCTACCACAGTAACAATGAAATAACTAGGAACCTCTTTCATCCAGGCATAAATACAAAGCAACAAACTGCGTACTGTGTCGTGTGTTCCGTAAAACACTGCTTTGTTCTCCGCAGCTTCAAACAACTAACTCAAATACTCTTTCATCAGCGCACCGTCCAACTGTAATTATGCACCTTGCACTACGGTCGCTTTCAGCAATTGTTGGCTTAGATACTAACGTAAAGCGTAACTCGCGTGTGTTTCAGCTCCACACTTTTCTGCAACTTCACGAAGCCAACACCGATTATTTTCATAGCAAACACATTCATTAGCTTTGTTACAGGCACTCGATGAGTTACTGAAATTTTTGCTCCCGCAGAATGCGGTTTTTTTACTTACAGGAAATTGTTATTCAGTTCAAATTTTTCTTTGAAACGCTAGTTTTGGGCCTGCTAATTGTGATGATTATATCATCAGGTCAGTTAGAAAGGTGGAAGTCTTCTTATTGTCACAGTGACTTCGCTTCAACGTTCGGTTCAACTTACATATTTAACCGAGGACGAAAATATCTCTAATTTCATTAAACTTTATTAAGTAATTCAAGCTATCGTCATTTATTTCCTATACGTGTATTGCAATGATTAAGATAAGAGTTGTAACTATGTTTGAGGTATCACTTCGCCGAAATCTACCGTAACTGCTTATCCTGGTGTAGCGGCCTCTTTGTATATAGTTATGCCGGTCGGTTACTTATTCGTCAGGATGGATAAGTTGTATGTGGTCACTGTGAGCGTTAGCCAGTTTTACTTACTTGGGGCGTATCTGCTGCGGCTCCCGTTCTTGGTACTTCCGTCTCGGCTTTGGCTATCTTACTTAGGCTATGTACCTGGACCTGGATCTTACTGACTTGCACTAATGAAAGACACTAAGTGCGTACATAGTTTTATTCTTTCACTGCGGGCTGTTACATTCGTCCATTGGCCACGAGCAGGACTCCAAGCACTTGGTAATATAAAAGATTGATGGACTTACATTGGTATGGCAGATCAGCTGACCAGCGGGCAGAGCTGGCCTTCGTTCCCGCCTCGATGTTTAACGCAGCATAGTGGCTGCTTAGTCACTCGAACTTGGCTTGACCGACTTCCCCCGAGCCTCGGTGAGCTCGCGCTTATATTTCGTCAGTAGGGAGAGATTGTAATGGACCGTTTTAATAATTATAGTATATTTGGGGAGATGTGAAAATATTTATAATGATAATGTATGAGCGGCGGCACTCACTGGAACACAGTTTTTTCCATTAACCGCGGTTACATAAGCTATACACCTCTTAACATACACCTTTCTTTGGTCTAAATACTCGTTTACTGGAAACGGTTCAACCATTACCACTGATCCAGTTACAGCCTCCATTTCCTGAGACAATGGTAGCTGCAACACCTTACCTGTAGATTCGGGGATCGTGATGGCAGAGTCTGACTTTATGACTAATTGTGACCGTTTGACAGGAGCTACGACGTCAGATAGCTCCATGGACCACTTATCTGAGCCTTTAAGCTCTACCAGTAAGCTTCCGCCTTGGCGGTTCCTTAACCTGATAGAACTATTATTAAAATCCAACACCGCCCCATATTCCCTGAGGAAATCTACTCCCAAAATCCCGGTAAAGTTTGGACTTAACTGTGGGACTACATACACCACAACTTCAAAATTACACCCATTAATCGTTAATTCAACTTTTTTAGTCCCTAATACTTCAATTTCTTTAGTAGCATCTACTCCCGTAATTTTGCAATCTGGGGGTTTTAATCCTTGCTCCCCGCATATACCAACCCATAGGAGGTTACAGTCCGCTCCCGTATCCAAAAGCAAGTTACATTTTTTTCCCTGATAATAAGCTTTAACTGTAAGATCAGCAAAGTTTGCCCCTGAAGTGTCCTGTCTATTAACTGCAGGTACGTGTTTTGGAGGCAAACAGCCGGGGACACTGCTGCCTATTTTCAGTTTCCCGGTTCTATTTTTCGTGGTTTTAAGTTGCTATATTTTTTCGATGGCTACTGGTCGCACGTGTTTATCTGAATGCCTAAGTTATTATTATAGTTCTATGTTTCACTGGTTTACTAATACATGCTTAGATAGGCAATTGTAAGCTATATTGCTTGGGCCTTGCGTTACAGATCAGCTCCCGGCAGCACAGATACATGGTGTAACAGAATGACCAAAAATGGGCCATTCCGTACATTTTTATATTTAACATATAAAAAGAATAATCACAGGAATAACTCTGGGAAGGTTTTGCCAGCCATTGTCCGTGGGACCACCTAAAGGCAGGTAGCAGTCACTTAACGCGCCAGACAGGCGGCGACCGAACAATGCAGCCACCCTTTCTGACGGAGTTGGTCAAGCACATGATCCCTTAGCTCCAGGAAAATACCCAGCGGGGTGAACGCACGTTCGCAACCCCGGTCCCCGAGCGGGCACTTTGGAGATAGTTGACGAATAGGTCCGAGGATGGCCGAGTTCGTACGAATGTCCAAAAGACAAGGGTTGCTTATCGTAACAGCCGGTAGGAGGAGCCAAAAATGGTAGAACCAATCAACGACAAACTATCCTCTGCATTTTGTAATGCCAATGAATTTTTTCTCGATGTGAACCACGAGCGACGGGAGAAAGCTTTTCCTGCGGACATGGGAGAACACTCGAAGCCGAATCTTCAGACTGGAAGGAGCGGATCTTCTGAGGTTGGAGATCGCCCTGCCTTGGCATCGAACCTGAGAGTCGATACGAGCGTCCTGTACAGTGAGGTCGCTGTGCACTCATTCAGTACGCTGACTGAAGGACGTGGTGCACTGTCCGCTATAGCCAAGGGGCTATATTAATTCCGCCGTCGAGGGAAACATACTGCCGTCACGGTAATCATTCTACGAACAGTGCAGTGTGGTACTTTAATTCAGTCATTGGGTACAACCCTGAAACGACCTTTGAATGATTAGGAGTTGTCGCTCACCCAAATATGGAGCTAGCTGGGACTTTTTTCAGGAGCTTTCCCATAATAACTTGGTGGATGATTCAAATTATACTGGCGCCCGGCATTTGAAATCGGATGCAATTAATGTTAATATTGTATCTGATTTATGGTTCCCGATTGTTATGAAGGGAACTTTAATTTAAAACCAAGTGTGAAGCTTTCTTGTTTACTTATTAATGTTGGCAATTTGCTTCTCCATCAATTATAAATGTAGTAGTGCTTGAATGTTGTTGTTTGATGTTTTATGGTGGCAACTATAAGACGAGGCTTTGCTTGATATTTTAATAATCGAATGTGTTAATGTTAAAATTAAATAAGCCTCACCTGTATCCAATAAATTAGCAGCCTAGGGTTTTCTTTGAATTATAAAAATGGAAGTAAAAAGGTTTTCACCCTTACCTCCCACCCAACAAGCACCCATTACTACAATGGGGAATAGGAATCAAGCCGTTTCCAAAGTTTGATGATTTTATTTTATTTTTTGCAAATACATGGATGGTTCCTTCAAAACAGGACAGCCGAATTCTTTCCTGTTCCTCACCTCCGTCCCCAATCCTCTCCCACCTCTAATGACCTCTAATGACCTCGATATTGACTAGGAAAAAGTCCGATGCAAAGTAAAATCTACTTCGGCTTTTAACAAACTATTTGTAAGACAAAACTTTGAAAAGTCATACGGTTATGAATATCAGGAAATCCGAAGGATGAATATCTAATCTTTTATTTGAACCAACTTTCTTCTATTGTACCTTACCATTGATTTTTCTGTCGTATTGAACGAAACAATGGCAAACGGTAAAGATTTTAATCCTTATAGGTCTGACATGTGATGACAGTCTTCTGCAGTGACCTAATACTAACATAATGGAGCAGTTTTCAAAACGAATAAGTTTCTTTGTACTATACCTTTCACGCTAGTGCAATACTCATTATGTTACCGTCAGGGATTTTTAAACTGAAAAACCCACCACCACTGTATCATTGACGTTTCGAATAGTAGTTTTTTGTTTCAATTTACAAATGGAGAAATTTTGATTACTGATTAAGAATATTAAACAAAACTCCCACTTGTTTTTCTATGCAGAAAATGTGCGCAATTAAAAGAAATCTTGACTTTATAGGGGAGATATTACAAACTTCTTACTAACGCTCGTATGTATAAGAAAAACCAATAAGTACCTTCCTCTTGGTACCGAGAATACATGGGAAATAGGAATTCAGCCACACAGTTTTTAGGTCAAATTTTCATTTGATCGCACACAATAAAATCTAACGCTCTGAAGTAGAGAGGAATGTTATAAGTATTATAATATCAGGACAATTGCTTTTGTAACTGCGTGCATTTTCTTATATTTTTTACTCTTCCTTTGAGATGTCATCACCGAAAAATCCAGTTTTCTTATGATACCGCGAAGAATGAGATATACCCGTCCCTGTGTACAATAGGCAAAATTAGCAAAACCATTTTATCCAACATATCCAAATAAGAATTTAATTTGCTACAGTTACGCGAACACTGTGCAGAAGAGGAACTTGTTTTTGCTACCAAAGAAGGCTGACGCTGGTACAGGTAGCTTGTCTTCGTAACAGCAACCATACTGACTCCAGCTTTTTTTAGCTATTAAATGGATACCCATTAAATTTGCTATCATACGAAGTAAAGGCGATTTTTTCTCATACGATGTATAGGTAGCTTCCGCTATCCAGTTGTTTTAACTAAGATTTATCTTTTGTCATTACACTTGAATAGGGCGTCATCTGAACACAGCGCAATTAAACGGAAAACATAACATTCAGTAGCTGGTTCGGGACGTAGGACGGCGTTATCCGTGAAAGCGCCGTTTGTTTGAGGATTATGTTCTTTGGGTGTTTTGCAGTAGATGTGAGAGACCACAGTACGTGGTAGGATTGTTAACATCAGAGATGGGAAGTAAACAACAATAAAATGTGTCAGGTCTCTTTTTTGTGCATATACGTAAGTTGTAAAGCGTAGCATCCATCCTGCAGTAACATTATTATCAATTTGGTTATTAATTATTAAGATAATGGTCAATACGTAATAAAACAGTTTTCTTAAAGTTTCCACAGGAATTCAAATCTGTTTTTAGATGTTATAATGATACAACAAATATATCGCATATGTTAATAAAACACCCACAGGATAAAAAATTGCCCACATAAGTTTGTGTCCCGCAGTATTATTTTTGTCAATTTGCTGATCCTCGGGTTGAAAATGGTTGAGAAACGCTGGTATTGAGGTAGACAGTGGATACCGCTTTTTAATATTGAGTGAACGCTGAAGAAACGGAAACCTCTTTTAAATTAATAATAACAAAATAATAGTTTCTCTGACATAATATAATCTTCTCGGGTGTCCAGCCGGATGGTTTCGTTTCCCTCATAGTTTACCTCTGCCACTTAAATAGGCGGCACTTTACCTTATAAAGACACATATGTGTTCCATCCAACATAAAGACACAGTGTACCTCTAGTTCTGGTATATAAGTGAACTCTTGAATTTTGGATGGATGTGTTGTATGTTACGTTTGTGTAACTCGTATTTTTGGAGGTGGAAAGTGAATATCATTCCGGCATACGTCTACAAACTAACTACAGTAAACTAGCGGTATTCCGACCCTGCAACCGCTTTACTTCTGACTAATGGAACATCTCCTCAGACAGTTACGTTTCATATCCCAATACTCTACGCACAAGAAGTCCTGCATCCTGCAGAAGACGTTTCTTTGTTGCCCAACACCACCATTATAAAGTATATCGGCGTAAGGTTGTTGTCCTAAGATATTTCCTCCCATAGTCACTTCCGTGATACGTACATGGATTAGTCTGTCATTTCGTTGGCAATTCTTCCCAGGGCTCCTCCGTCGCCATTTATCTCTTCTGATTCGTATTGGCAGAGACACCTCACAACTGACAAGTGGGTTGGTAGAGCTACGAATCGCTGTGAACTCTCACGCTGTTGAGAAGGTCGTTTTTTTTTAGTTTATTCTATGGCCTAATTAGATCCTAAAGCATCGTAATTACAGTTTCAGCAGATCACTGACAAAGAAGTACTGGAATATCGTTAAAATAACGCGACGAATTTAACTCGCCATCAGTCACTTGTGTTACTCGGAGTTTCACAAACTTTTTTCCCCTTATTTGTGGTTCACGCCTCGTCGTCGTCAAGGTCATTAGAGGCGGGAGAGGACTGAGAACAAGGAACGGGAAGTAATCCATCCATGGTCTTGCTGAAGGAATCATCCCTGCATTCGCATGAAGTAATATCGGGAAACTATGGAAAACCGAAAACTGGTTGGCCAGACGGGGATTTGAAATGAGTCATCCCGAATGCTCGAACGATCATTATTCGGTGTTTCTTGAACAGATCTCCAGGACAATTTGTGTGCAATTTTACCTAAAATGGAAGCAAAATCCTCATACTGACGTAGCGTTACTGATGTAGAATTTTTTATGGCTGTCCTAAGATGTATTGTACAATATTATTTTTATGAAATCAAATTTATCGGAATAGATCTTTCATACATAGCGCACCGATAATCCATACAATGCACCGTAAAAATTCTAAATTCTTTTTTCATTAAACTATAAATCTAACTAAATTGTAACTTGGATCACTGTAGACCACTGCTCTCCATTTTTGCGACATTTGTGAGGGGAATAGATCCGCTGAGGCTCTTTTGGTCATATGTAATGGCAGGTGTTTTCACTGAGAAGAAATCATTGTCTGTTCCGTCACATTTGTCAACCAAAGTAACGGCGTCGTGTTCCACGTGAAATGAACTGATTGTTCTAGTTCTGGCACACGTCAGGCAACATATTTCAGAACTAATATTGTTATACACCGAGGTGACGTCTACGCCACATCGTTTCACAACTTAGAGCCATCATTTTGTCTGGTCCCGAGGAAATCCGCAAAGTGAAGACGGCCAGAAGTTTGTCGAGAGGTGTGGCGCTGCTTTTGCCCAGGCAGGCGAAGCCTGACTTTATAAAGAGTGGAGGTCGCACAATGAATGACGAACACAAGAGGTAACTGTTTTATTGACGTTATAGTACAGCGAACATGAGCTTACTCATGCAAGGTTCAAGTGATGCTAAAAAATATTTGAGGCTGACGTGAAATTTTGTGGGCACTATACATTCCTGTTGGGTGGGTGGAAATGCTCGGGCATTCCGTAGAATGAAGTTTCTATCTTTCCATTTTTTTCGTGGTATTCGAAATCAATTCCTGATGCCAGACAAGTATCCTTCAAAACATGGCCGAATTTCTTTCCGTTTCATGCTTATAGTTTATCCCGCCATATTAATGTCGACAAACATAAATGACCATGTAAAAAAAACTTGTGCACGTCATTTCAGATACAAATTTTCTAATTCTTCCGTGTCGTAAGTCATACCAGTTAGGACAAAACTTGATATATTATGACATGACATCTTCTATCGCCTAGGGCTTCCATCCTGCGTTTCTTATAAGACCCACGTATTGTGACGGAAGGAACTATGTAAAATCATAAGTTTTCACTAGAGTTTAATAGCAATGAGCAACATAAGCCAATGAGTAAAGCAGCGATCCCTAATACAAGATGAAAGGAACGACATGTGGCCTTAGCGTAATTGCCTCGTGGAATATTAAATTGTTATTGTTGTTAGGAATTTGGATTTTTTTATTTTTTGGGTACATCCTGCCTAGTATGCATCGTATAATAGTAATGAAAATTCCACCCGCAGATACTTGTTTTATTTGTTTCCATCTCGTTCCCTCAATTTTTTCCCATCATACTTCCTAAATTCTTTAAACAATTCAAGTCCTTTTAAAGTTATGCAGCATTATACCAATATCTGGTCCTTATTCTTCCGTGTTTTTATTAAAAAATACTTTTTCAGAGAATATCTCACCCTATGGTGCCACCTCTTCCTCTCGCACATCCAGCTATTGAGTTTCTTTCTCATTTCATCAACTGGCTAGCTACTGAATTTATTTCTCATTTTCTCACCCGACCTTCATGTTACTGCAAAATATCAATTTTCACAAAATATACACCATGCTGTATGACATAATGCCAGAAGACGTAGTCGCCGTTACACACAACCTAAGGAGCCGAAACGAAGAAGTTGATTGTACTATCGCTGTGTCGCCTCTTGTTGCTAGATTCAGCTAGTATTTAACAACGCATTTTGATTGAAACACAATATTAAAAACGTAGATTTAAACGTTGAATTTCTCAGGGAGATTATCTCAGTCAAAGCAAACTAAAAACGAAACTGAATATTAGCCACTCAGAGACGTTTAGCTAGTTTCACTGTAAACATTTCAGTTCAAAAGGTTTATGTGCATGAGTAAATAAAACTTTTTCACTCTACACCTTATTTTAAGACCATTCTGTCAATTCCAAATTTATTAAAAGATTATCTTCAATTTATTTACCTAAACACAATTCTGTTTTCAGATTTATCAACTTGTTTTAATGTAATTACGAGATATTCAGTACAACCCTAATACAGTTTCAACAGTCCACTTCCGAGAAAGTGCTGTATCGGATATCAGATGAACACTGCTTTAGCACAGGGGCGACCAATCTGTGAGCCAGCAGCCGACGTAGATTAAATACAGTCACTTATAAAATCTCCTTTCCCCCAAAAAGATCAGCAGAGATATATAAAAATAAATACGGTGATAAAAATTGGATGTTACTATAATCGCTCGCTAAAACCCTTAAGAAAATGTCACCGGCTTGTGCTGAGGTAGGGATGATAGACAGTGACGTAGTTTTCCATTAAATTATTAGCAAACACATTTTTTACTGTGAAGAAATACTTTGCTGGCCAAAATAGTTTGGTTAAATTACAGGAGGACTGTTAGAGACTGCAGTTCACATGGGGAGGGGAGGGGGGGAGCTAATTATGGTGAAAAGTACCATCGGCCACCCGTAATTGAGAATTTTAGAGCTTAGCTGTAGATGTAGAACACCCACTCAAATAGAAAGTTTAATGGTCTCCAGTTCCCCGGTTACGGAATATACTCAGACAGTTGTTACTTGATGATGTCTAGGTATTATAAAACTTGTTACGGCAACAGCAGGCATTCATTGTTTTCATTCAGCTTTTCGTTTGTGATTTCATCAAAATTAAATAGCATAGAATTGGATCTATGGACTGCAAGAAATCAAATTACAATGTTAAAGTTGATGTGCGCTTTTCTTGCATTCGTTTTTTCTTCTATTTTTTCTAATTCATCACTAATAAAATCCAGGTACAATGTAAAACAAAAGGATAACCGATTGTAAATTAGGAAAGTCAAAGGCTACCGGAAAGGTATGATAGATGGGTAGGTATATATTTTTGAACTGTGAGTTTTAGTATCAAATGTCTGAATTAAATCCTAGATAGACAAATCGAGGTGGAATGATCACTGCATCAGTGATACTCTGTTCTTAGAGGCTGTAGCTATTATTAACATCATTGTATTACGTTGAAAGTACATTACTCTTCAGATATGATTAGATGAACGAATTTACATTTTCCATTCGAAAAATAAATGTATTTTTCCAAAATATAAAATTAATGCTGTTGTGTTCAACACATTTAAATTTATATAATCTGCTCACACCAAAAGTCGACTCGATGAAGAAATGTAGCAGTAATAGACTATATCCATCGTTGGTTAATATCATAACTGCAGTGAGATAACTTCCGTTTAATATTCCTTTAAATTCAGGATAGAAGGTTTACTGCAGTTTCTCTAGTGTAATGTTTATTTTAGCCACAATCGAGAATAGTACTGGATGTGCAAACAGTAATTTGCATGCTAGAAATTCCCTGCGTCCCAAAAGGCAAAGAGGTTTCGTTCAAAGAGAACTCGCTGTAATTATCCAGCATGCTAACTAGGGATATAACGGATATCCGCATCTGCAAGTGCGGAACTTTCGCGTGAAAATATACATCCGCTTTCTCATCCGCAATTTTTTAATGCGGATGTGTAGCGGATATTTTGTTTACATTGCAATATATATTATTCTTTTCTCTTTATTCGAGATTCTGCCCATTGTCGCTTAGCTAGCAAAAAAAGTGGTTGCTTTCTTACGATCTTGCAATAAAAGTAACAATGAACTAAATGGTGATACTACCTAAGGCCTGGCACACACACTCATGCTTGCCGATCGTTTTGCTTGCACAGTCTCAAGTTGTAAAGCAAGACGGAGTGTGTGTGGGGACAAGTCGATCGACGTAATTGTTGTGTTCCGTCAATTGTTTGGCTTGAAGGCATGAAGAGTGCTCTTGATTTTCCGTGCGTCTTCCTACTTGCCGTCCAGCAAAACGGTGTGTGTGCGTGTACTTCCGTCTTGCATTACGTCTGATTAGCAGAGAATGACTGATATTAGACTACTGTCACGTGAATTTCTAACTGAATTTATTGATTTATACAGACAAAATGACTGTCTGTGGAAAATCAAAAGTAAAGATTATTGAAACAAACAGAAAACAGTGGTGCATATGATATTCTTATCAATAATTTGGAAGAAGTTTATGAACACAAAAACAAACAAAATGTTATTAAAAAAGTTAATTCATTAAGAACTTGTTTTCGGAAGGCACAGAAGAAATATAATGAATCGCGTAGATCTGGGTCTGGTATTGAAAACATCGAAAAACCAAATTTGTGGTATTTCGACAAGTTGCTTTTTATTTACTGATCAAGAAACGCCAAGGCAGGATGGCATAGACAACACTGAAGACACAACTGCGGGTTATGTTAGTGAGTTATGTAACAAATATAATTTTATTGGCAAACATAATTAGGTATATACTTACTGTATACATATAAAATGTCAAATTATACTTGCTGAAGTTTTAGTACTATGAAAACCATGTTATCTTCCCAATGAACCTTTTTTTCACCATTAAAATATTCCAAAAAAAAAAAAGGTGTCGAGGTAGGTTTCTTCGTTCATGCGGACTTAATTAAACCAATCTTCAGGCCTCAATTCATTTTGTAAATTGATGTGACTAAATTGTGTTCGCTTCAATAACCACTGTTTTTACCATTCCTGTCTAATTCTGTTCCTTTCTTTCTTTCTAATTATCTGAACAATAGCCACAGCAACAACTAATTTCTGTGTGTCAGCTATATTAACATTTAGCAACTAACAGCAAAATGAAGTAGTAGACGGAGTGTCTGTGGGCTCAACTGCGTTAAGTCAAATGTTGCGTCTTGTATTACAATTTGAGACTTTACAAGCAAAACGATTGACGAGTGTGTGTGCAACGCTTAAGCGACGAATTTACAAATTTGAACTTGCATGTAAAGTAAAGGTCGGGCTACAATAGATTGCACTAAGCCCGCACTGTCACTAGGGATTGCAATCCAGCAAAGCGGGATCCCGCAATCCCGCGGGATCCCGCATCATTAGACAGTCTGGCGGATCCCGCACAAAATTAAGCGGATCCGCATTCCGCAAAATCCGGCGAAAACGCGTGTCAGTCTGCGTGACTCGCTGCCCCACTCGGTCTCTGTCGGATATTTTGCACTGTTTGCCTGTACCGTTCCAGTTGGCATTTGACTCATTTGAACAAGCGTTTGGTTTTGTCAAACTTCGTTATTTGTAAGTAAATAAATAAACTTTTACGTATTCATCAAAACTTACGTTTGTTTCGAGTACACATTTCTGTAATTTGAGTTATGGTGCGTATTTAGTACGATTTGCTAACTATGTAATTATTTTTTAAGTGTCGCACACGTTATCTGAACTACCAGGTTACAGCTTTTTATTTTCGGTTTCATTAATCCCATTTTCTGTATTTGCAGATAAAGAAATAGTGACAATTTCCTAATTTGCGGCTGAAAATTTGATTATTCGTTGATATGAAACTAATTTTTAACGATCGCGTACCTATTTATTTAGCAGCTATCAAAGGAAATTGTATATCCTTTGACTTATTGTTGGTTTGGCCGCTGTCTCAATGAGTTTCTTTGACAAAAGCCGCCTGCTTACATGTGCCGCTCAGGCTTTCGATTAATCCCTCTTCTCCAGGGGCGCCCATGCCCGGGGGCAGGGGGGGGCCGCGGCCCCCCCCCTAGTTCTCGGGGAATATATATAGTGTTCACGGTTACAACATTAACTGCTTTATTTATTTTGTTTTATACAAGCGATTATCTTTTATTTATTCTTTTAGTCAATCTGATATATAATAATACAGTATTTACTTGCTAGTTTAGCATAACTGCCGTATAATGCTGGTTCAAATCAACCGCCAATCAAGCAATATTATTATACCTTCGCGCTACGCTAGGAAACACTTTATGTTGTACGTCGCGCTCGCAGTCGACGTGAGGCACGGAGTGCATATATCCAATACACGCCGACATTGCTATATATCCCAAAAGTAGTTCTTCAGTGGTTTGAAGAAAGGAAGAGACATCGTCGCAACCTTGATCTTGCCCCTGTCGACTCTCAACCGGCAATACCACCGTGTTTATTCATTGCCAGTATCAGGCTTCATCTTTTCCCTCAATATTTGGTGACTATACTGTCACTTTGATCTCGCAAAATAGTGGCTCACTCGCTCTGACCTAATCGAGTCAGAAATATTTATTTCAGGGATGGATATCAGGAATTTCTTTGGAAAAAAAGGTGATACTGCTACACAGAAAAGGAACCTCGATGACTCATTAAAAGTTCCAGATCCAATACCTTCGAAAGTGCGTCCCACAACTACTTCTAAATTATATTTTATCCATGATGGATTGGTGGAACTTCCGCGACTGTGATGTCAAATATGGGTTGTAAAAAATACAGCAACCAGTCACACTATGATGTTGTTTATTAAACCATTACCGGTTTCGAGCTATACCTGCTCATCTTCAGATGGAAAAAAAAATAATTTACAAACCATCTGAAGATGAGCAGGTATAGCTCGAAACCGGTAATGGTTTAATAAACAACATCATAGTGTGACTGGTTGCTGTATTTTTTACAACCCATACTTCTAAATTCTCAACACCAATTCCTGACTTCACGTTGCAGCAATGTCCTTCCACCATTAGCCCTGGGTCTGCTGATATCATTACTCCTGATGCTACTGACATGGATGACGTCAACCCGCCCGCTTCAGTTTCCACCGTTAACAATCCAGAGTTCGTTAGTAGTTCATTAACAGTTAATCACAGCTTTGATTTAGGTGAATACATAAATGATTCAGTGTCAGACGAAGTCAAGTATCAATTAATAACAAACATACATGCTCTAAATTTGACTTATGATTTCAAAAAGGACATTGATGAGAAAAAAAACTATCAAAAGGCCTTTTCAAAAAACTTGGCTACAAAAGTACTCATGGCTAGTATACTCGCCCAAGTTGAAGGGGGGCCTTTGTAAGTTTTGTAGTCTTTTCAAACCTGTTTTAAAAAGAGGAATATTTGGTGCTTTCGTGATAAAGGCTCATCAAGATTACAAACATTTTCATGAAGATGCTCGAGTCCATGAAAAGAGCAGTTGGCATCTAGAATCTACCAGTAAGGCTAAAAGTTTTTGTGAGTCCTTAGAAATGAGAAAGAAAAACGTGATCGAACAGTTAGATAGTGGGATCACGGAGCTTGTAAATACCAACAGAAAAAAAACTCAAATCAATTCTTGCTACTTTAATTTTCTGTGGCACTCACGACATATCCATCAGAGGAAAGAATTCAAGCGAAGGAAACTTTCAGGATTTACTTTTGTTTAGAGTAAGTGCGGGGGACAAAGTGTTGGCGGATCATATGCAAAACTATTGTGGAAAAGCGAAATATACATCACACAGAGTGCAAAACGATTTAATAAGTACATGTGGCTCCGTGATACAAAACGAGATTATTGATGAGGTAAACAGATCATCAGCGTTTGCATTACTGGCCGATGAAACGGCTGACATTAGTGGAAAAGAGCAACTGTCTGTGGGAGTACGATTTGTAGACGAGAAAGAGAACTTTACAGTAAAAGAAGAATTTTTAGGGTTTACGGAGCTTATTACATTGGATGCTGAAGGAATTTCTTCATCTATTTTAAGTTTTGTTGAAAAATTAGGGCTTAATATGAATAAGCTGATTGGCCTTGGCTTTGATGGCTGTTCGACAATGGCAGGCCATGAAACTGGAGTGCAGGCCAGGATCAGAGAGAAGTATCCTTCAGCTGTCTATTTTCATTGTGCATCGCACAGACTGAACTTAGTTGTCAATGATCTTAACAGTGTTCAGGAAATTCGTAACACAATCGGAACGATAAAAGAAGTTATTAGGTAGAATGGTCATTATTGGTGGGGATTTAAATTTACCAGGTGTAAACTGGGTAGGAAACAAGATTAATAACAGAAGGGAACAGAGATTTGCAAATACCTTAATAAGGGAGGGAGGATTTCCACAAGTGGTAAAGCAAAACACTAAGGGACAAAATATTTTGGACATATTTGTAATGAGGACTGATGATAACCTTGTGGGGTGTCAAGTAACCGAAGGAATAAGTGATAACGAAGCAGTTCTGATGGATATTAGAGGATTCTGTAAACCAGCAGCCAACATTGAAGGGAGAAATAGGAACATTTATAAAAAGGGAAAATTTTAATTTTGAAGAGATATTTCAGAGAACGTTTCAGCAAATGGAAGGAAGGCACAAGTACAGTAGAGAAGGGACGGGAGGGTGTAGAGACACTTATAGATAAGGATGGAGAAGTAGTTACTGAGTATTTGAAAAAGACAGAGATTATAAGTTACTGGTTACGTGAGAGCATTTGGGACAATAAATCAGAAGGGTCTAACTTGGAGAACGAGCTTAACAACACAATTAGAAATGAACAGACAAAACAATTTGAAATTCATCCTGAGGAAATCATTAAGAAAATAAGAATGCTGAAAAAACATAACGGGGCTAGTGTAGATAATATTACTAAATATATCTTAAAGATAGCCGGATATGACATTATACCTTATCTTGAAATATTATTTAAATTGAGTCTGGATACTAGCTGCTTACCACAGGACTGGAAAAGTGCGATAGTACACTTAGCAGGGGTGAGAAATAGAGTCGAAAATTATAGTTTGACATCAGTGGTAGGTAAATTAATGGAAAAACAGATTTGCAACCATATCAGAAATATATGTGAGGAACGTAAGTGGTTTTCAAGTAGGCAACATGACTTTAGGTAAGGATATTCATGCGAATTTCAGTTGGTAGCATATATGCAAGATATTTCAGATGAAATGGACAAGAGAGGCCAAATTAATAGTGTAGCACTAGATCTTGCAAAGGCTTTTGACAGAGTGAGCCATAAAATGGTAGTAAATAAGGTAAAAACTATTGGAGTGGATAGAAAGTGATTTGCTGGGTAGAAGAATTTTTAAAAGGTAGAAAACAGAAAGTTAGAGGTAGGAAATGTAGTATCAAAGAAGTGGAAAGTAAAAATGGGCAGTGCCACAGGATAGGTTATTGGGACCACTACTATTCATTATTCTAATGAATAATTGTGTCGATTGTTTACTATCTGAAATTAGATTGTTTGCAGATGACATAATGCTATGAAAAAGAATCAAAACGGATAGAGGACTGTAAACAGTTGCAGGTTGATCCGGACAGGATATCTAGTTGGTTTGGTAAACATGGAACGAAAGATAAATGCAAAGAAAGAGTCATGCTTATTAGATACACAAATAGAAAACAAAAGGTTGATTATGATTGTAAGGTGGGAAATTAATTGCTTGCTGAAGACTTAAATGTAATTATCTTGGCATTACATTTGATAACAAGTTTAACTGTGTAGGACACATTGGACAGGTGGTAGGAAAAGGTTTAAAAATTCTGCACTTGTTGGAGAGAGTGATGAGGTGATGTACGAGGGAAGTAAAGGAATTTGGTTACAAAACTTTGGTCAAACCATTGCTTGAATATGGTAGTGTAGTATGGGACCCCCATTTTGGGTATCAAATACAGGAGTTGGAGAGGGTGAGAAAAAAAACCGCTGCTTGATTGGTTTCTGGAAATTATCGCAGAATGCAATCAGTGACAGATATGATAAAGGAGCAGGAATGGGATTCATTGCAAGACAGGAGGGTGAAGAGGGTCATGGGAGTGTACAAGGCGTATACTGGTGATGAGGCATGGAAAGATATTGGTGTAGGTATGAAAAGGAATGCATGGAAGGGAAAGATGACCATGACGACAAGCTGGCACTCGTTTTCAGGCACAAGGGTGTGGGAAGATTCTCTTTTTCAGGTAAGGGTGTCAGGGATTGGAATATGTTACCGAGGGAACTGATGAATAATTTACCGAAAACATTGAAAGAATTTAAAGTTAAAATTTGTAGAGGGCAAATGTAGGTGGGTTCAGGAAAACTGGAAGATGGGTGCTTAGGGAAATTGCCACCGGAGTGTGTACACTATTGCAATTAAATTAAATTAAATTTGGTCCTCCATACGTTTTTTGTTGAAAAAAATTCTTCCTGATTCTATGGACCTTTAATTTCCTTATAAAATTCCGTTTTTTTGTTACAAAAATCTTCAATTTCCATGAAATAAGCTCAATAGTCTTCTCATCTTAAAAATAAAAATTTTCTAATCGCAAGTAAATCTACGACAGGAGAGGAGGGTGGCATGATCTGAGGAGTATTACACTGTTAAGATTCCATTTCTTGCTACTGATATATACTCAAATTATTAGTTTCATTATCTTTATTACGCACTATCATTAGACTAATGTAAGTCACGCAACGAAAGAGAAACATTTGTCCTTTACTTTACCAGGTGCCATATGTTACGCCATAATCGTCACTACAAAAACATTGAATAATATTTATTCCAAATCAGGGAACGTTTCATTTCAAAAGCTTATCTAACCAAAAATATGAAATTGGTACATGGTATCCTAAAATAAGAAGTTTTTTTGAACTGTAAACATTTAAACTTTCTTGTATTTAAATTTAAATCAATCAAGGAGAGATCAGAAAACTCTGATAAAACCCTAAATAATGTAGATTTGCTGACTGTGAATATATTAAATAGGGTAATTTCGATCCACATCCATCCCGAGGCATGGCACGACGTTTTTGTGGATTTGCCCTGGCAGATGTTCCACTTCCTTAAAGCTCTTCTAGAGAAGGGATACGACGACGAAAGAACGTTTCTGTCAGATAACAACCATTATAGCCATTTTATAGCGGCTTTAGCAGGAATTGTGGCGGTCTTCCAGAAATGCTGTCCTCACATCCTCCTCGTCCGTTAGGTTAACCAAAGTGTTGCTTCACGAGATTGTTGGTTCCAAACAGTCAGAAGGAGGTTCTTTTATTCCCCTTGGAAAATTATGTGGGGAAAAGCAGAGCATATTAAAAACATATATTTCGACTTGGAGACAGGCGGATTCACGTCCTACTAAAATAAATTTCATCCTAAATTATCAATGGAAAATATCTATGGGGAATTACGTATCCTCTATGTCAGCAACGGGTTTGCAGAATATATTCAGCTTATTCTGGCACAATGAAAAAAGGGCATAAATTTATTAGTTTAAGGAGTTTCACTTGTATTGTGTCCAATTTTGAAGGATAAAACATAAATCTATAGAATTTAGCAGAGTGTGAAATTGGTTGACTACTGCATAATTACATACAACTTTTCCTATTTTAGTGTACTGTTACTCAATAAACTAGATCATTTCTGTGTAGGTCGTAATGGAAGTTATTATTGAAATTTACAATCACAAAATGAAATCTGAATAGGCTGGGGCACGAATCAACAGAAATCCATTGTCAATTTATAAAATCAAAAATGGTCAGATAATATAAAAGTTAACTTTCAGTTATTAAGCATGAAAATGTGCCATATCGAGTGATTATTACTGCAGGCGTAGTATTCAAAAAGATTCAACATTGGTTGACAACAAATCAAGTAATTGAACTATTCGTTCCTTTGAAGCAATTACATCTATCAGATGTTGAGAAATTATTATTATTTTTACTAAAACTCAGTCAAATAAGTCGATTAAAACTGACAACTAGTATTAACTTTAGAGACCAATGTATGCGACTATATTCTCTGAGATGCAGTCTTCCTCCGAAGATTCGTTTATCCCTCTAGTTCGACAGATTTGTTTTTATAAATATTATCGAACATATCAAAAATAAATAAACAGAAAATAAAAAAAATAAAATCCTGCTATCAAAAACATACCACTACTACAAAATTACTACAATCCTTGCAGATAATTTTGCTAGAAAACATGTTTTATTTTGCTGGTATCTTAACGGAATAATACCAAGAAGTCCTTCACTTCCATATAGCTATCTGCTTCTAAGGAATTAGAGACTGACAGTTCTTACAGGGAAAAATTTCTGTGTATAATTAATTTTAAACAACGTATGTGAAAGTGCTAAATGCCGTTGTTTTATCACCCATATGTTTAGTTCCTAGTCCTACCGTTTCTTACACGGTTTTATAAAACGCACCTTCGCGAAAATCTCAGAGATAATACTGCTCCCCCACTGCAGGTATCTTTATCATTTATTCGTAATTAGGTGGTCATCACGACTTCGTTCGTGTTTGTCAAGAATTTTGACAGTTTTTATGGTTTTGCTCGGAACCTTAAATATTTCCAGGATAAAAAGTAGCCTACGTTACTCCCTGCCAAATGAGCAACCCACCCGTGAATATGTCGTGAAAATAGGTTTACACACCAAATATGTTGCGTATAAATTGTTTATATTTGCTAATCACTGAAAAAGCTGAAAAAAATGTGTAGTATTCTAAAACATTATTCAAGAACATTACAGAACATTTTATTACATTCAAGAACAATTCTATTACATTCTAGAAACTTCCAAAGATTTTTACAACACTTTGGTCGAAATTATAAATGCCCTAGGTCGACCACTTTCAACGATCATATCTCCCACACATCCTCACAGCTACCGAAATACAACCATCATAGTGCACGATGGGAGACTAGAGGAAACTACCACACACAAACGGCAGTGGTCTTCGCTGGGTAGTTGTAGCTACAAAGTGGATTATTCACGTCTATTTTTATATATGCATAAAAGTTATGTCTCATAATCCCTTTAGGTCTGATCCATTCTGGGGACTCTAAAAGTTAAAAATTCATCTTGTCTCTACATGTGGCAAAATGATAAGGAACTATACCGGCATACATAAAAACAGCATTATTTTCTGAATGTAACAACTATTTATCTAACCAACGACGAGTCTCAAATAAACAACTGATCATAAAGCAAAATAAGGAGACAACTTTAAGCCTTTTAATAAATGCTTTTCTAGTTATAAATTTTCAAAAAAATTTAAACAGCTCAGTAATGCAGAAAACATTTATTGTTTGCTGCAACATCTTTTTAATTTAGCTAAATTTGGAGGAGAACAAATTGAATTACTTTTATTTTAGACATAATAAAATATATTTTACTTTTAGTGATGCTTTTTGTTGTGAATTAGTAGCTGTGAGAAAAAATAAGTAAATTTCGCAATGAGAGTTCGCTGCTGATTGTGTAAAGAGATGGAAATGATTTTTTTCTCGGAGCAAGTTTTGGACAGTTAATAGTATAGTTTGTTCCTTTCCCAGGCAGCTTCTTATAGGTATTTTTCTGCTATCTGGGATCAGATCCTACTTCTGCTGAGTATGTGTCCATCCATAGCATCTTATCTATTAGATTATACTATGTTATCTTTCTAACATATTCTTCTTTCATTCTCCTTGTATGACTGGTTCCCTAAATCCTTTCTAACATTAACTTTTTTAACCTCTCCGAATTGTTTAAGCAATCTCACTTTTTCTCACTTTGTTTTATCTTATTTGATCATTTCAATAAAATGTTTAGCTATTCGTTTTCGGTAACCATGTGCATAATAATTTGCGTTATATAGTAACATAAACTTTTTAATTGTTCCTTCCATCTAATTATAAGTCCACAATCATATGCAACATTTGGCATTATAACCGAATTATATAATTATTAATTGAGAGTCTGTAAAATACTGAAGAAAATGACTTGAATGCAAAGTTGTAGCCGTTATCTCTTATTTAATTTCATCTTTAAAATTATTAGTTGCATTCCGATAGCGGCGAAAGCACTGTAATCTTCTTGTCTTATCTACTACATTTTACTAATAATTAATCTATCAATTTGAATGTAATTATACTTGTAAGACTGAAATTGTGTTTCCTTCATATGACATTCCTAATAAGGAAAGATTAATTGTAAAGCTAATATATTTTTTTATGTAGCAACAGGAATAAGTTATATACCGTGACATTGAGACATTATTTATCTTCCATTTCGTCTAGGAAAAAATCTAATAGGGAATGTTACTTTCTTGTTTTTCTCTAAACAGAAATTAAACTCTGTACTTAATGAAGTAAGCGTCTATCGAATTTAACTGTCACTCTCCTTACACTAATTTCTCGTTGTAGTCTCTGCTGTTAAGTTTTTAGTTTGCCGGATTCTAGAGCAAAAATAAAGCATTGCGCTCGTACAAAATTTTTGGTTTGTGGATTTAATTTATCTTCAGCTTATCATTATGTTTCGCGTTCCACAAAAGCCGCTCAGACAATTTTCGTCAGTTTAATTTGTCTATGACAGATTTTTGCAAAGATGATAACTCAGGTACTAATAAACTGACGCTATGTATTTTAATATGGTAGTCCACTGTTACATGTTCTACACTGGAGAATTTTAGATTTTTCCGTTAGTAATGACCACATTTTTAGAGCTTTTGGTGTATCATTCGTTAATAATTTGCGAAGAGATGCTTAAGTGTCTATCTAACACACACATATGAAAATTTTAATAGAAATCAGGGGAGGAAGTTATAGTTTTCCAAACGATAGATAACGGTAATGTAAAAACAATAGGACAGTACAATAGTTATCCAGTTAGCGTAAAATTTCTTATTTCTCATTTTCTGCTCGCATTTTCTACCTAAACAAATGTTCAGGCCAATATTGCTATTCGGGTAATATGATCTAATATCTGTGTTAATTGTTCAGCTGTATACGTAGAGTTATATCCAGACGAATGAATTTAACTTTAGTAACACTGTGGAGAGTAAGGGAACTGGTGGTCGAAGTTTGGATAGTAATAGCGTACTAGTACTTTCGAATGTTACACACGATGTTGACCATGTGTTCGTTTTTGAGCAAAATATAAAATGTTTAGGAGTGAATTGTTCATGAATAAAGAGGGGTTATATTTTTCCGTCTATCCATTTGTTGACGTATTTGCTGGGGGTTAACACTTTTGCCAAGCTTATGGCACAGTGCCCGTCATCCACAGTGTAGGTAGCTGCCGACGGGTTGTCGAGCCGTTACCGGGTCAGTGCAGCCTGCACATTCAGGTCGATGGATGTCTTGGGGCGATGCAAGACGCCTCATCTCCAATAGAATGGCTCTGACGTCAAACAGGTACACGTCATGCGATCGTTAAATTCCACACACAGTTTGTATAGCGGCATTATTCCAGCGTCGGAATTTATTACAGCAAACTTTAATGACTCAGCGCATCAAACAAATATGTAATCCTCCTGAACAATAAAAAAATGTTTCTGGTAAACAAAACTTTATATCATAACGAAAAGAAAGACTTTTATTTGAATTCCATATCGACGAACACTAGAAATGATATGACGCAATGAAAATAAATGATAAAATATACGGTTGTTACAGTATCGATTGTAGATGTACAAAACACACAATAGCAATTACTATCCTATGGTAATTAACAATAAAACATACGGAGGTTCGCTACGTGAGTACAGCAGCTAATACGTAAATAATCAAAATTAATAATAAATACAAGGCTAAAATTACACTGTTTATTGCGAAATTATAATTGATTTTACCATAATATTTAAGGGTACAAACCTAAGTTATTAATAACTTCAAACCGTTGGCATTCTACATGTTCATACAGATGTGTTTCCTTTACTGTTCCTTGAGGTATGGAAGGTTGTTGACACTCTCGTTACATTTCACATATAATGAATTTTGTGTCCATACCTCCCGTTTCCGCAATGAAACGTAGCATTACAATAATAATAATAATGATCGTTGTAGGAGACAGGATTCTTATCGTTTGCGCTTTTCGCCTATATCGTTGCTGCCTATCCTAACCTGATGACCGAGTGTGGTGGTGTAACGGTTAGCGTTCTGGCCTCGCATTCGGGAGGACGGCGGTTCGAATCCCCGTCCGGGCATCCAGATTTGGGTTTTCCATGGTTTCCCAAATCACTCCAGGCAAATGCCGGGATGCTTCCTTCAAAAGGGCCATGGCCGAATTCCTTCCCATTCCTTGCCCGCCATCCTTTCCCGTCTCTAAAGACCTCGCTGTTAGAGAGACGTTAAGCAGATAAAAAAACTAACCTGATGATCCGTTCCGGGTACAGGGAATCTGAACTACTAAAGCGTTCTATCGTACATCATATTCACAAAGAATACCATTTCAGAAGTGGATGTTGGATTAAGGGCCTTTGTAAACCACGGCGGAGACCGGAGTTCGAACCTTCGAATCGGGGACATGTATATCTCCGATCCGGCCGCTAGTGAAACGAAAAACCCGTAGACAACACTCGGATACATTCGTGACTGTACCGAATCGTGGTAATAAGGACTGGGGGATACGGAATGGGCAGGAATTCGCTGTGGCATTTTGAAGGAACCACTCCGTTATTCACATCTAAAAAGTTATACGGGGATTTGAACCCACGTCCTCCCGAATGCGAGTGCAGAGCTTTACCGCACACCAACCACACTTGAAGTGGTAATAAAGTACCAAGATTTATTGGAACTAAAAACGTTCATATACGGATACAGCAATAACAACAACTATTGAATCTGTCGATGTATCACATATTGAACTCAGATTTTAAAAAAATCAAAAAAATCTACTATTATTGTTTAATGCATGCGCTTATGTGTGAATTATCCTTCTTGCATACCTGTTTATTCCAACTATTGGTAGCATTTTGTTTTATTAAGCGTAATAAGAAGAGCATTAGAAACATCATTGCGAGAACTACTAAGCAACAGCTACATAGCGCCGGCCAATAATTCATCTAAAGGATGTTACAATAAATTCACTGAAGCCGCTCGCTAAGCTGAAATGTCAGGTCGTCCTGAAGTGAAATACTACAGCTGACAATCACTCGCTTCAGCTGTCACAATCGACCCGTACGCTGTGACGGAATCAGAGCAAATTCTCGCACTGGGCAGATGGTGAGTCGCTGTTCTTGATTACCTGTTGCGAGGAATGCGTTGCGTCGGAGGGATGCTGGGTGCCGGCAGGACGCCTCATCGATACTAGGCTGGGCCTGCCCGGCCGCGCCGCGTCGCCCCGCGCCGGGCAGGCGCCCGCGTCGCGTCGCGTGGCGTAGCGCGCCGGCTCGGCACGGCCGGGCAGGCTCGGAGCGGCCAGACACACACCACAGCGTCGAGCTTACTGCCCCTGACATCGTGCACAGTATTTCTCAAATCTCCCTGATTGATATCGATAAATACTTCCAGGACTGTTACCATGTTCGCGAAATGCTGCATCGATTCCGACGTTTCGGCGCAAATGTAAAGTTGTCATCACGGGTTACCATTTATCACACCTTCTAGATATTGGTTTTTTCCGCTATGTATAGTTGGCTGCACTGTCTATACCCCAAGGAGGGAGCAACTGGATGGATACATGATGATGCCTCTAGATGTGGGTTGAAACGTAATAACAATGTGAATGACAGCAGGGCTAGATATCGCGAATAATTCATCAGAAATAAATTGGTGTCTGGTGAAACCAGAAAGTCTTTTGTCCTTCTCTAGATTGTGTACAGCAAATGTGCCTTACCCCAGCATTTAAACCGGTCCGTTTATCCCAGCTGTTCAACAACATGAGTGGAAGATTGGTATTCTTATCCTTACGGTGTACCTAACAAGAGGAACAGCTACTTTGTTGAATGCCGTAAACCACGTATTAATCACTATCAGAGTTAGCCCATACATACAACACGGGTTTGGTGCTACTTCACTATTCAGGTGCTAATATATTCTACTGGAGATATTTCTGATTTTTTGTAATTTTTCTTCTGATTTAAAAATTTTCTCGACGCTGATAATTGTTATTCAATGATTCCTCTATGTACGCGGGAGTCACAAGAAACAATATGACCGTCACTAAAATATTCAACATACTTTTGTGGGATTCGTGTTGCTTTCAACTAAGTTTTATATCCAACGTGTCGGAAACCAACGTGGGGCCTTTATTAGGTTGGGCGCCGAAAAGTTGGAAAAAAATAGCGTTGAAAACAGCGCACATCCCGCAAAAGTAAGTGGAAGATTTAACTAACATGACACCTGCTAAATAATAGAATAACCATCCTTTTTCGGTATTTTTATTGATTTAGAATTAACTGAAAGCTCAAATATTGAAAAACAGTTGTTAAACGTTGTGGCATATAGATTTTAACAACTTAAATTCTCGAATAACTAAATAAATAAGTATTTTAGGTTCCGAATGTTGTATTGCTACTAAAAAATATAATAGACTTTCGTTCTGTCTGAAATATAAGAGTTTCTTACTTTCATTAGAAAAAAAGCATAAAAACAACAATCTGTTAGTAATATAATAAATAAATAAAACTAGTAAGTTACTGCCTTCTGCTGCTCAATAGTATCAATCCTAAAAAAAATCGTTTGTAATTTAACTTTCGTACTGGTATATCATAAGTTATATTTATTGAGTAGTTCAGTCTAAAATATAATACTTTGTTACTTAGTTATTCATAAGAAATGTTAAAATACCAACTTGTTAGTATTTTTGTTTATTTGTAAATTACGTTAATTTGGTTGAGAAGTAAAGGTTTAATCTTATTTTACATATAAAGAACTTAAGCACATAGTATAAATTTTATTACAGCAATTTAACAATTAAATTTGAGGTTCATTTATAAGGTATTATAAGTATTTGGGAAAAATCACGACTGCAACGTTTGGCACTTGTCGCAGGTACGTGGCGAATGGTGCGGGTTGTAGTTGGAGAAAAAAGTAGTTTCACTGGGCATGTAGTTGAGAATACATTAGGCTCTCCTATGGTTTTGTCCACTTTGGATTAGTAATGAAACAATCAGGGAGATGGGTGAATGATCAGGGCGAAAAACGAAACAATAAGGGAAGTTGCGTGAAAGAGGCATGATCCTTGAGTCTCAGCCTGTGGAGGCTCAGCCTATGGAGGCTCAGCCTGTGAAGGCTCGGCCTGTGGAAGTGCGACCTCTGGAGGCTCAGTCTATGAAACGGTTAGTCTGTTGAGGCTCTCAGCCTTTAGATACAGAAAGTTGAAGATGATGGAGGAAGTGAAAATGTGGTTGGGTTCTGATAACAGACAGTAGGATAAAACGGTTAATAGGATGATGAAGCGAGACACTTCGGAAATTATGAGGAAAAATAGGTTTGACTTGTTACCAGAATCAGGAGGGGAAGAGCCTCATGTAGATGTAGGAGTAGGTAAGGTGCAGCAGGCCTTTAGGAACAAGGACGTGTAAGGAAAAAATAGAAAGAAAATAGTTCTGTTGCTAGGTAGTAGGCCATGGACAAATTTAGGCTCTCTTTCTGCAGGATCATTTAGACACAGGTTATCAGGTCACAATTTTTTTTTCAAACCTAGTGCAACATTAGGTCAGGTAATAGACCAAGCGTGGTCGGTGAAGCGGTTAACGCTCTGGCCTTGCATTCGGGAAGACGCCGGTTCGAATCATTCGTCCGGGCATTCAGATTTGGGTTTTCCATAGTTTCCCCAAATCACTCCAGTCAAATGCCGGGCTACTTTTTTCCAAATTCTATGGTTAAATTCCTTCCCGTTCCTTCTTCCCAGCCCCATCCCTCCTCTAATGACCTCGACGTCTATGAAATTTTTCGTTTGAAATAATACTACGTTCTTTTAATTAACTTTTATTAAATTAGATGAATATACAGTAACGTTGCTTTCGTCAGCCTCATTTATATTTTTACAAATTTAATAAATATTCGTAATCACTGGATTCCTGCAAAACCGTTTTGACAAAGCGGTATTGTTAAATATGACTCGGTATAAGTTTGCAATATGACTGTCCGGCATACCCGCAAAGTATGGAGTACATTCAATCGTGAACGTCGCGTATGAAACGAGGAATTTGAGTCCTGTCAATATGTCTGACTCATTTTTAACGACTCACGGATTTCAGCTTTCTACGATCTAGAGAAGTACGTTAGACTTTTTATGATCATCAGTTCAGTCAGTGAGTGTATAACAAAATCGGTAAAATGTTCATATTAATAACATATAAACCAAGAACAGAAAAGAGATTTTTTTAAAAAAGATTTCTGATATCTATATATGATAGAAGTTGGAGGTATCTAGTATCAATAAGAAGGAGAAATTGAGGTACAAAAATAGGCGGAATCGTTTCGAGAAAACGGTATGCAATGCCGCCCTCCACTCGACTTGGCGGGTGCGCTGCCGTGGGTTCACGGAAGCTTTACCTTCGAAAGAACTACTCCCAACAATAATACTTAGTAATAGCATTAGCGTTTCAGAAAATATGGTTTGAATCCCAAGGAGGCGGTTTATCTATAGAGGTAATTAAAATTCTTGTGTGTAATGAAATAGATGGTGATTTAATTTTTTTTAACTGCTTAACGTCTCTTAACAGCGAGGTCTTTAGAGACGGGAAAGGATGGGGGGCAAGGAATGGGAAGGAATTCGGCCATGGCATTTTAAAGGAAGCATCCCGGCATTTGCCTGGAATAATTTGGGAAACCATGGAAAACCCAAATCTGGATGCCCGGACGGAGATTCGAACCGCCGTCCTCCCGAATGCGAGGCCAGAACGCTAACCGTTACACCACCATACTCAGTGTGATTTGAATTACGTATTAAACTATATAACTTGAAGTTTGTGTTTGGATACCAAGAAAGAGTCATTGAGTGAAAATGCGAAGCAAGAAGCTTTTAACAATTACCATTACAATTCGCATTCCAGAAACAAATATTGGTTGTATAGAAGAAATGTGAGCTGAAATGCCAACAGAATGCACTACAGAATACTAATACACAACGGTTGTGAAATTAATGGAAGTCGCCATCAGGCTGAGATAGTAAACAATTTTTTAGAAATTCGTTTAGTAATGGAGAAAATGGAGAAGCTATACCGGTACTCGTTTTTCCGTCTCAGTGCGGTTTGAGATGATACAAATAGGGACTGCGGTTGTAAGTCGACAGGAGATTTTGAATTAGGGATATTGGCGGGTACCTTTAGTAACCGAGGAAGAGTGCTCTGAGTGTATGCAGGCTTAAATAAATCGCCACTGGCTGATATTAATAAATAAATATTTAATTAAATTGCGATGAAGCGCACACCCCGGTGGCAATTTCCCTACACACCCATCTTCTTCTCCCTTTCTTGCACTCACCTACATTTGCTTTCTGCAAATTTTAGCTTTTAGTTGTTTCAACGTTTTATAGTAAATTATTCATCATTTCTCTTGGTAACTTATTACTAATCCCTGACACCCTTACCCAAAAAAGAGAATCTTTCCTATACCCTTGTGCCTTAAATCGAGTGCAAGCTTGTGGTCATGGTAATGTTTTCCCTTCCATGCATTACTTTTAATTCCTACACCCATATCTTTCCATGTCCTCATCACCAATATACGACCTTGTACTACTCCCATGACCCTCTTCACCGTCCTCCTGTCTGCCAATGAATCCCATTCCAGTTCATTTTATCATATCTGTTACTGATTGCATTCTGCGGTAATTCCCAGAAACAAATCTAGCTGCCCTTTTTTGTACCCTTCCACAAATAGTTAGAAGGAAAAAGTTCCTACTCTTGGAAATTAATCGCAGATTCCAAGAAAGAAGATCAAAGTGATCCGATGGACTAGATTTATCGAGGATGTTATCTGCTTAAATATTATGAAATTCTTCGAACGGAAATCAAATTAAATGTACCAAACCAACAAGGATTTCAGAAGAATCGATCGTGCTAAATACAGTTACCCCGTTATAATCACGAATGTGATGTTGACTTAAGATCGCAAGTTGATGCATTTCTTTTGGTTTTTCCAAACAAGATTCGACTATTTACTACTGTCTCTTAACGAAGATTCAACGTTTCGGAGTATGGAAACATCTTTTGATTTACTAAGAGGTCAGTAGCAGTACATAAGTGATTTCTAGATTGCGATTCATAGGTCGAATTTAGAAGAATCATAACGTATAAAACTTTCGTACCTTCTCATTTAATGTATATGCTCCGCAGCGTTAAGGATTTTAACTATCGAGATGGTAATCGCTTTTTAATCGCTTGCTAAAGCATTTATGAAATATTCACCACTCTGGTATAGAGACAAGGCTGCGATTTTCTGGAAACCGGAATACGTGATGTCCGAATGATTTAACGCCAGACATGTGAAAACCCACCTACATTTACAAATTGGGAGACATACATCGGTTACCATCATATCTGGGTCCCAATGAAAGCAGAAATAAAATCAGTACAGATTCCACACAAATGCATACATGCTTAACTGCATTGTTTCTTTCCTTGTACCAATAGGGAATGCACAGAGAAAAGATTATTACTGTCGAAGCAAAGCAATTTCTGCCACCAACAATTTTGTGAATTGCATACATACACACATTTCAGTCACACATGTATCATTTAGCCTACATTAACCATGCAATCTAACGTGCGCGACATAATTTTACTTGAAAAACAACATCAGCATATTTTAAGAATTGAAGGAAATCATCTGTATTAAATTGGAGCTGTTCTGACTCAATTCCCTTGGTGTCCAAACATTTCGCTTTCTTTTATGACTTATGAATGAATTTCGTTCATTGTTAACTTGTATGGTTATGTAATTCATGAGTGAATATCATTTACTACTATATCATTTAAAAATTCCTTTGAGTTATTTCATCTCTAACATTTTTTCATCACAAACTTAAATTTTCTTTGGTTTATGAGTCTGACAGCAGTTTCATTTACCACCCATAAGAAATGGAACTTAACTGTTGAAAAATAAGTACTTTTTAGCTAGAATTTTCTCGAATATTCATCTCTAATGTCAGCGAATTTTGTGCTTGAATAGTGTAATATTGATACTTGACTTATACTTTCTTACATCTAATATTTTTAAGCTGCAGATATAAGCAATGCACTTTTCTAATAGGTATTAACACAGGATGTTTAAGAAAAATTTTCTTGCACAGAATCCACTATTACATTGTATATTGCGCTAAGTCAGTGTTTTATGTCTTTTCTTGAAAGCAGTTCAGCTGAAGGCGGTGACAGGCGTCTCTCTCTCGTATGTGTTGGGCGACGAAAATGCCACTCGACGCTGTTGTGAGCTGTTTGTCATGTCGGCGGGGGGACGCTTCATCTGCGTGACGCAAGTTGAGTGACAGGGTGACTCAACTCTAGAGTTCTGCTCTAACTGGAAAACAACTTTATAATGCAATGGAATCAATGCCGATCATAGGTTTTGTAGAATTATTTGAATTTAGATACTCGTAGAGAAACACAAATTAATGCAGTAAAGAAATTGTGGCGAGTAAAAACCATACTGCCATCCTGATCTGGGTTTTACGGAACTTTCTCAGATCACTCTAGGAAAAAGCCGGGATGGCTCCTGAAAATAGCCCACTGGAGCCACTTCCCGTATATTCTTTCCTAAGAACAAATGATTACACATTGTGATAAGTACCCACCGCCACTAACTTTTAGTAAATCTCGGAGTAATAATAATAGTAATAATATGCAGTAGAATGCACAAATTAATTAACTATTGAATGTTACCTCCCATCAAGTCCTACATTCAGAAAGGAGTTCAAGAGATTTACGGTGATTTTTTAAATGAATCTGGTACCTACTCAATTGTAAAACTCTCTTATATACATAAAGACTTTTCCTAATTTTCTTGGCAAATATCGTTATGTATAAATTACCTACTGTGTTTTACCTACTACCCGAGAAATCTTCATGCATCAGTTTCGACGGGAAAACCTACGATTACATAATATATATATTATTTCTCAAAGGTATTTTTTGTCGGTACGCCAGATCTCCCTCAATACTCCGTCAAAATTAATGACTGAGACATAATTTTGAAGATTACGCTCCCCACTAATGACGAAAAATAAACAAAAATTTAAAATTAATATTTTCATTAAAAAACTTTATTTTAAATACTTCTTATAAAAACCTTATTTACATACAGAATGTGGAAGGCGCAATCTGTTGATAAACTGTTTAATTAGCGTGCATGACAGCTGCCGGCTGGAGTTGTTTACATTCTTTAAAGAATGTTTACCGATCCATCTGTTGAAACTTTAACTAACAATACAGCTGATGGTCAGATTTGTTTACACTTACAATCAAAGGACCGCCCTTACGGACTCACGATGTAATTCATAAGCCGATTGCCATATGATGATCCCGTTTTCACTGAATGATATTTAAATTTGGTAACGATGAATTAGAAGTTCAAACAGGTTACTACAATGAAGCAATCAAAATTCCGAAACGTTGTTATTGTAATTACCGTAGCATTATTACCACCATTTTTAATGCTACAAAAATCCATGAACAAAATATTTCACAATTCTAGTCAACTACTAATTTATTTCAAAAAAATGATGATTGTTCGACAATTAATGAATATGTCATTTCCAGTTTGTTATCTAGTAAGGAAAAAATGTGACAAATAGGAAGAAATAAACAACGTTCCATTACATCCCACGTAATTCTTGAACTCCTAAACTACGTCCGGTTTACAACCTCATAAATTGCTTTTATAATGTTAATTAGAAAACTTTACACTAATAAAGTATTAATTATTGATTCAAGATTACTGAAAACTGACTTAGGCGAGCACATCACCGCTACTAAATTCACTCCGATAAAACTGTGCTCTTACCTCGCATTAATTTCACACCTTCTGATCCAACCATGCCTTTCCAAATGATAAGAAAACAATTCCCAATAAAATTCACTTCGGTATTAAATTTGATAAAGCACAAGATCAGACGTTTCAAAGAGCGGTATTGTATTTACAAGAGCCCTTTTTTTCCGCGTAGACGGTTGTACGCAGATTTTCAGGAGTACTTAGATTCAGTGATATTTATGTTTGTGTTAAAGACACATACAGTCAAAAAGTAAACAATGATCAAATTATAGCTACTAACATTGTTTTCAAAGAAGTTTTGTAAAGTAAAGAAGTATGGAAAAGAAAATCACATCTGACAAAGCCAATATCTATTTTTTAAATATCTACTTCTTAAATGTTTTACAACTAGAAATAACGTATATAATGGTAACGACTTTTTACACTAACTTTAAGACTGATATTTATTACTTTTCTTCAATGTAAATACCTTTGATTAATAAATACTTGCATTTATTTATTTTCATATTATTATGTTACCATTCGGTAACTAATAACGAGACTGTAAGAAATATTCGCACGGGTCAGCCATTTGAGATTGTAATACGAGATACGTATTAAAAAACTATAAAGTTTCTTACCAATCTATTAATACTAACGTGACTGCAATGATGTACGAAATATAGAGTCAGACAGGTGAAACCTGAAATTCGGTGATAGCACAGAATACAAACGTAAGAAGTCAGGCGAATGCACAATCAAGAAAGGATTGAAATTTATTGCCAATAATAAAAATACTTAATAAAATTTGATTAACGTATGAGTCAATTCAGTAGGGAAACTGGAAAACATTATGAGCAAAGAAAGCAGTATTGGACGATCTGGTAGAATATCACGAGGCAGCAAGTTTTTTTAGTAAAAAGATTAAAATATGAAACATTCCATACGAGCTTCGTACTAAACTATCCGGTTTAACGAGTTTAAAAATCAAAACATCTCCACCAGGATTTTGTTGAATAAGTTTTAATACCACTTTCATATAACTTTTTTATATTAACATCATAGTTGTACTTCTTCCCACCCAAGTTTGTTCGAATGCAATAAAAGCGGATTGCTTAAGATATTGTACATCTTGGTATGTTTTATACTACCGTCTTTGTTCCTAGGAATTATACATATTCTGACCCATTTATACATCATCATTACAGCTTTGCGATGCAATATCTGATAGTGTGAAGGAGAAATGCTCTTTTCAATAACAAATTTTTCGAGATGTCTTTACGTTTTTAAATTTACTAAATCTGATTATTTAATTGCACAATAACAGATCTTGCAGACCATAAAAATTTGCATATAAGACGGGATATAACTTGTAAAACTAGTATTGTGATGAGATTGACATACTCATACCTTAAAACCAGCTTAATATAAGCTGAGATCGTCGGTAAGATATAAGTAACGAAAGACATAAGCATCACTTTCAATTGCGATAGTTCTATAATGCCCTCTGCGCTGCTTGAAAGCATCTCTTTTTTTCTGGCTTACTTGCATGCAACCGCTCGCTCAAAGATTCTCCGCCGGTTCCCTAGGCTTACTTTCTGTGAATGCAGCATATTATCTGCTATATGTTTGACAGCGAGGAGATGGCATACGGACTGGACATACTGAATGAAAATTGTGGTGATAATGAACTAGAGTCGCCCTATAAGAAACAGGCTTGAAGCTGATGCTCATGAGTTAAAAGAAAACTTATGTTTTATTTTCAACATAACCCACTCTGAGCTCCATAACTTCCTCAAACAGCATTCCAGTGCTTTTATGCTGCCTGCATAAAAATATTTCACAGTTGTTTCAAATATATGGTTATTACATGTGTCGATATATGACGTCATTATCTACCTTCAGATCGGTGTCAGACAGAAAGTTTTTTAAGGCTACACGAGTTAAATAAAACGTTTCAGTTACGTTTTTTTATCCATCCCTTCTACATAATTCGTTTCAACTGAATGTGATATAAGATTTCATGCGTCACAGTTTTAACAGTTGCGAGATTATACTGTCTTTGGAGCGTTTGTTAAAATCTGTTGTAATCTCCATTATTTTCATAGCTTTTAGATTTAATTTCTTTTTTTCTTATTAAGGCCAAAGGAATCTAATCGACTCCTGGAATCTCTCAAAGCGTTGGCTCATTGTAACTTCAAAAACCGGATCTCCTTCGTCACCAGTAAGAATATTTTTAACTTTTACAACAAAACCAATCTCTGCTTCTCTATCTATGCCAATAGAAATGCGTAGTCGCCGACCGCAATGCTCGGAACGGAGTGGCCGTGAACCCAGTTACTATGTTTTCCTGGTACTTTACTAGTACCAATCCACGATGAAGGAGCCTAATTATCATGTCTACTCTCTCCACCTACCTATCTTTCACGGCTTTTTTCTTTCCCAAACCACGAGGCTAATGTCCTACTATCAAAATAATTGCCACAAGGAATTTGCATTTGTTTTGCACGTCACTTGCTGGGTATACTGGTTGCCGCGAGAACGCAAATACACTACCATGCTCATATGTACCCGAACGATCTGAATTGCACATCGCTACATTTCCTCTGGGATTTATTCACCCCATCAAACACATTTACCAAGACAGTACGATAACCTGTAGGTGTACAGTCACGCCACTATCCAAAATTGAGACACAGCCATCTCCTAAAAATGAAATACATTTCCGCTTTTTGTTTCATAAACTGAAATAGCGATTACATTTCGGCAACAAAAGAGGTTGTACGATGTCAAATACGTTTCTTTTTTACTTTTTAAGACATTTACGCGCTATTAAGAGTCCATACACAGCACAAAAGGTATCCCTTTCTATCAAAATGCTGGTTTTGAACAAGTACTGAGTCACAACAAAATGCAGCTTTTATATCCGTCTTCAACAATATAATTACTATAAATTTATTATAAAATTCAACGTTTGCTCTGAATTATAATTGCTGGGAACAGTACAGAGTTATCTAACAGTTCTGTCAAATATATATCACGTAACACGTTTTAAATTTAGTAATTTTGGCAGTAAGCTGGTGAATTTTCATGCCTGCAAAAGTAATTCCTTTGGTTCTCTCGTTTCTTGAATATAAAAGCGTGAAACAAAAGGAAAAAAACAATAAAATTAGTTTTTTCGCTGACATGAGACAGTGTCAACGCAGCATGCGTTAGTGACAATTGCAAAGCAGGTTTTGGAATAAATATAACGTAATTTAATTTAACGTAATCATAACGATTTCTGTCATTCAAAATTCCCCATTTTTTCTAATGTAGATGAAAAAGGTGGGAGATTGATCATTGATCTGATACTTAATTATGGTTGTTTAAAAATAAAGAACTAAATCAAACTAATGTGCCTAGTGTGCGACAAAGATATTCTCTAGTTTGTGATACTGGCACGCAAATGAGAATTGAAAAAGTGAGTAGGTGTTGCTACGAAAAAAGCTGTAATTAATGATTGACATCCAATTACAAGCATCCTTATTGAACAACATGCTGTTTCCACTAGTGATCACTACTTATATAACTGATGAATATTCTCAAATAGACACTATTCGTGGCATGAAGTTATTCTTCCCTGACCTGTTGCGTTGAATTCTATCTCCGGGAATCAATAAAACTTCGATCTGCAGCAAGGGACAAAATTTTTAACTGTTCCTTTAAAAAAAAATACTGTAGTAAAGAAGCGCAGAAATTTTACGCGTCAATTCTAACGTATACCACCACTGACGCGCAGATTCTTTCATGACATGATAATGTTATTTCCAAAATTAAAAATTCGAATAAACAGGAAATTTCAGGAATGAGGAAGATAATGCCAGACTGTGTATGAGTTGTTGCTACCTTAGCTTCCGTCCCAAATAAGCTTGATACGATGGTGCTGTAAGTGGCTCAAATTCGCGGATGCTCTGCCCAGAAACTAGTGCGTTGTATCGTAGTTCCTCGGTTTGAGTCGAACCACGGGCAAAAGTGGTTTAGTGAAGTATTATGTTTATTGCCGAAATGTAATCACCATTTCGGTTTCTGAAACAAAAAGCGGAAATGTATTTCGTTTTTTAGGAGATGGATGTGTCTCAATTTTGGGATAGTCACGTGACTGTACCACCTACAGGTTATAGTACTGTATTGGTAGATGTGTATAATGGGTTGAATATATCCCAGGAGGAAATGTAGCGATGTGCATTTCAGGTCGTTTGGATACATATGAACATCGTAGTACATGAACGAGCCAGGAAGTGTGTAACGGTTAACCTTGTGATTGCAGTTGTATTCAACAAGTTAATAAAATAACCTTCTTGACATAAGTTACACAATTTGTAGTTCATAATCCAGACATCATACCATATTAATCTTTTTACAATAGACTGAATATTTTTCAACGACTTATTTCTATCGGAGGATCTGAATTTTCTTTTAAAAGCAAACCACGCAATCCCCCAAAGAGATTGGCCAGATGATCTGTGGCGCAACTGGCAATTACAAATTATAACACAGATTAAGGTAAAGAAACATCAATGGATCTTCCAATCTTTCATAATGCTCGTAAAGTAGGAAAATGTATAATATTTATTAAATGTTACTAAATTAAACTCTGAAAGGGGAGGACGAAGTCATCCCATTATAAGTATTGCTCATCCGTTTTCACGTCGGTATCCTGAGTCCATGATTATTTATCGTGATGAAGGGATTAAATTTAATATCAAACAATCACTTACCTATTTTTGATTTCATTAATTCATTATGTATCCATATTTACAAAGTTAGTAGTAATTACAGCCCAAATACATATAATGCATGTGTCAATGACATAAAAAGCTTACAGAAAGCTAAATTTTTGTAATTACATTAATTTCATATTTTTCGTAATTACTATTTTTGGACATTGTTTGGAATGTACTTGCGTCTACTGCCCCCAGAGTTCGCTACCTCCTATAATCACCATTTCGTGTATCCCACATACATAGTAATTATGCTGTGATATGCAGAAATACTATACCTAAAACTGATTTTGGAGGAAATTGTCTGCTATCAGGTGAGAACATGTTACGAGGTGTAATCGCTCCACTTTTATTTGAAAACCAATAAAAGCACCGTTGAATTATAAGAATTGTCCTATCCGTTTTCATTCAGACTTTGGATCGGCAGAGTTAACAAACCATAGCAAAAGTGCCAATCACGAACGAGAATGTAGATTACACCTCCGGCTCTGTGATGGCTATGTAAAATTCCGCAATCATCATCCTTTTCCTCTTCCTTCTTCTCGGCCGTCATTATTTTGGAGACTTCATGAACTAGTAAGTTAATGTCAATGAAAAATTTGGATATCCATGTTATGTCTATGACATTGCTGTCTCTGGCAAATCTTCTGAAACAGTTGTTAATGGTGGTTGTGTATTCTGTTCTTGTGGACACACTAGTGATATCTGAGGTGTTTCCATCTGCTTAAAGTAATCAAAATTGACGTGATCAAGCGATAGGATTACCGTTGCTACGGTCTTTTTATGCCCTCGTGAGATTATAAGTTATTTACATGTAATCAGTGTTGGTTTCATATAAATGATAAAGTGATGAATTTCTTCACTAAGCAAAGCGTAAAATGTACAACTTTCGTCATTAAATATAGGCAACTATAAAATTTAACTTGAACTATATCACATTATGGCAACAGTGGTTAACACATTTTAAAAATGAATTCTGCATGCAGATCTCACATACCACGATGCAAAAGAAGTTGTTTAAAATCGCGTATTCTCAGAAATAATGGAAACATCTAGCCAATCAGAAATAAAGCCAAACTTGGTGGAAGATCGTTGCTCTATTAAAAAGTGGTAACCGACTTTAATCACCACAGTGTGAATAACTTCAATTGCTAGTATAGAGATTTATACGTCAAATTAGTTGCATAGTATCCTTTTTGTGGCCATAATAGGCCCTGTCTCGTACTCGTCAAATACAGCCGACACATCATACACCAAGTCTGAGCAACTAAGAGACTCCCGAGGCTATAATTGTAACAAGGACGGAGAAACACAGGAAAAAACCCCCTCAGTTCTCTGAGATCACTACTGTGGAAGTTCACATTTAAAGTCTTCCTTTAATTTTAGTAAAATGACAGTAAACAATGATTAAATCATGGACAACGATGAAAAATGTTATTTGCGATTTGATTTGATTAAGAAAAACCGCAGTCGATGGAGTCAACGATTCAAATGGGAAAGGACTATACGTATAAATGTTCTGAATCTGTCGTACCAACTCCGAGAGAAACCTACCGTTAGAAAAGCCGTTAGGAAGCATAGCGTCCCCCACACCATGAAATCCGCCAATGCGGCTCCATGGTTTCCAAGTCCGGGAGTAGGACTACGATACAATGACGTTAGTGCCGAGAGACACTGCATTTCACGCAGTAACGTAGTTCCAGTCACTACCACGAAATTTAGAGAGTTAATGGCAAAACCCAAACCGTCTCAAATTGAAGTTACTGGCTACAGGATATTTCAAATGAAGACGCTGGGAGAGAAAATCAAAGGGAGGCTAAAGGGCGGCCAGTCTTGATTGTGTACGGTTCCTGAAGGTAGGCATAGGTCATTCTGGTGCTATGCTCGTAAATACATAGAGGGAAGTTTGATATTTAACTTAAGTGCGGCCGAAGTCTTGACCGACGTTATCTATTCTTCATCGGGTGAAGCAAGATAGCTTTATGTACTATCAGTGAGGAAGACGTTTCGATTAATTATGTGCAATATAATAATCAAAGGCTTTAAGCGAACATAGAACCACCCTATGTTAAAGAGCACAGCTGAGTGAGGCGTGTGCTTTTGGCGCTTCTGGACGAAGGGGTTCGCAGATGAAAATCTATGTTTCTTCTTACGCGGCCTTTACGCGACACAGTCTGTTTCATCCTTTGCATAAAGTGCCGAGGTATGAACCAGTACCGGTGTCATTATAGTACAGTCAACGTGCCAGATAGCGGAAAATATGAATAAAGAAACATCTGGCATAAAAAAATAAAATAAAGAAACGTAAAATAGCTTGTGACAACTATTGTACCTTAATTTTCAGTATAATTTAAATCGTTATGCGATTCAGTTATATGTGTCAGCACTTTAATCAAAAGATATTAACTTTATCTGTATTGTTTATCCTAATTGCTGAAATATGTCTAATTTTGAATCAACGACATCATTTCTGCTCCTTTGTACAGTTCAGAACAGGTTCTTTCAGTATAAAAAAGTTATTTTATCACAACCTGTTGCTTTATGTGAATAATTATTCAAATTTTTATTTTATTTTTACACATAAAAAAGATGTCCAAATTTCCGAATAAACGTTTCTAGTTGGTACAGTGGTGATAGTGCGAACTCGCATTCGGCTGGCCAGCTGCGTCAGTCTCATCAGGGACTGAACCGCGCAAAATTCTCATCTCCGCACAGCCAGAGCAGATTGAAAACATCGACCAAGTACGCCATCGACCCAGGGATTATGACGAACGGAAATAGCTTGCTGCAGGATAGCGAATTTTCTGCGTGCTCCAGACCAAAAAAACGAGTCGCTATTGACTCTCTGCAATCGATACATCCGCAAACTAACTTCCGTTTCTGCCGACGAAAATTATAAATAAAAAAATTCGCAGCGTGGTTTCTGTCCTAGCTATATTATATAAATGTAACTCAAAATTCTCCACAGTATAGGGGCCTATTGTTATTACAACTGATCTCAAGAGGAATGTTTTGGTGAATGTTAAAAACATATGAAGGGCAAGGAGAAGAATGCATTTAGTCAATGAAAATTCAAAACTAATGTTCTGGAACTTTTATATAGTTTGATACCGTCTCTTTCAACCATGTGAATCACCAGTGGGAAGTATGATTACAGTTTTCTGTAATGAAGAAGTGTAACAAGGGGAAACAATGACCTTAGTCACATTACGGTGAGGGGAAACCATTTGTTATTAATTGTGTATACTAACATTTAATAACAGATTATGATTAATATTAATACTTAAAGAAACTTACTTTAGCAATATTAATCATAACTTGTTCTACGGCACCGATGACGATCTAATCGAAACGCGCAAGCCAAAAAAAAAATTTTTATTTTAGCTGCATTAGTTGGATAAAGGATAACATAACTACCAGAATCCTATTATTGGTAAAGTACCTAAGGAAAAAGGTATAAATATCAAATTTTTAATTTGTGTTAATTGCGATGGTGCACATACGATTTTATGGCTCACGCTGTCAAAAACCTTTGAAAGACATTATCAGTTTTGCCTTCGTTGTCCATTTCATCCGAATATCTTGCATATAGTCCACTAACTGAGAATATGAATGTCCTTGCCTAAAGCCATGTCGTCGACTTGAAAACCACTTACGTTCCTCTAAATTAATGGAGAAATTGATGAGCAACTGAATCAGAAGTGTCTGTGAGAAACGTAAATAGTCTTCAAGTCGACAACAGGGTTTAGGCTAATCTCAGTTAGTGGGCTATATGCAAGATATGTCGGATGAAATGGACAAGTGAGGCCAAACGGATAATGTCTTTCAAAGGTTTTTGACAGAGTGAGCCATAAAATGGTACTAAATAAGCGAAAAACTACTGGAGTGAATGAAATAGTAATGTGCTGCATAGAAGAATTCTTAATGTAGGAAATGTCGTATCAAAAGAAGTGTACTTGAAAATGGGAGTGCCAAAGGAGTAGTGTACTGAAACCATTTCTATTCTTTATTCTAATGAAGGATTGTGTCGGTGGATTACTATCAGAAGTTAGGTTGTTGGCAGACGACATAGTGTTATATAATATGATCAATACGAGAGCAGACTGTGATCAGGACTGGATATCTACCTGGGTACGTCAACGTAGTATGAAGAGTCAAATTATTAGGTACACAGATAAAAAACTAAAGGTTCATCATAATTATAAGGTGGGAATGACATTTTTCGTGAAATTCTTGTCTGCATAAGCGCCTTTATTTATGTATACGGATGTACTTAGTATAGAATTCAATCATTTCCTTCTTTGGGCGCTATGATAACGGATGCCAGTGAAATCATAGTAACAAATCTAAAAAATTAAGTAATAAACTAA
>JARYHS010011136.1:0-17403 GCA_031002005.1 Vandiemenella viatica | reverse complement strand
ACGCCAGAGAATTTATATACAGAACTGTGTTTAGCCCGTGACCATTGTTTGCGTATCGTCACGGGTATGGAATAGTTCCAGTTTTTAGGTAAAAGACTGGCTGACGTAATCTGTCTAAATACGAACTTGACGTGTGTTTCTCTCTTAGGATGAGTAAAAATCTTTAACTTAAGCAGTGGCGTAGCTAGGTCAACAAGGGCCCAGGTGCAAAAATTTATTTTGGGCCCTCAGGCCAGATGGACGACCTTTTTTTTACTTTGTGTTTACTGGTAAGGGCCCCCTGAGCTGAGAATGGGGCCCTTAGTGAGGGCTTCCTGTTCTCAGGGGCCCCCTTAGACGACTATAGAGCTAAAAAAAATCGAATGCTCGTGGGCCTCTGAACTGCGTTTTGGGGGTCCCCAGAGGTGCGCTTTGGGGGTCCCCAGAGGTGCGCTTTGGGGCCCCTAGAGGTATGCTTGGGGGCCCCCTGAACGTAGGGGTCTCGGTGCACTGCACCGCCTAGCCCCATAGTAACTACGCCCCTGACTTAAAGAACTTAGAAGTATTAAACACGGACAGGGACGATCACGCTATCGTATAATTGTTTCAAGGTCGTAGATTCGATGTGGTACTGGAAGAACTGCTTCAACTCTCCACACCTGGGGCTGGGCAGATTCTCCGTACTGTGACTGCGGCTAGGTTCCACAAACTGTGTCGCACATTGTGCCGGACTGTCCACTGCGGTGCCATTTCCTGGTAGTTTGGAAGACTTAAATTTGGCCACGACAAGAGGTGGTGGCTTGGTTGGAGCGCCTCTGACGTCACGTTGTAGTGGTTGTAACTGGAGATCCTGTCTCAGTGGCCGGCTGCGGGCACTATCTGCTGAAATTATGTATATACAGGGTGTTACAAAAAGGTACGGGAAAACTTTCAGGAAACATTCCTCACCACAAACAAAGAAAATATGTTATGGTGGACATGTGTCCGGAAACGCTTACTTTCCATGTTAGAGCTCATTTTATTACTTCTCTTCAAATCACATTAACATGGAATGGAAACACACAGAAACAGAACGTAGTAGGAGGAGAACCTGTTTTCTGGAACAAAAGATCTTAAGCCGGCCCCGGAAGAGACTCCACTCGTCCGCGTGACGTCACAGTTGGATGGCGGGAAATTCTAATGGACCAATGGCGGCCAAGGTCGTATGACGTCACACGTTAGTTCCTCAACCAGCCGCACAGATGGCGACACCGGGTGGGCTTGCGCATATGTTAGTTCACCGATCGGCCGCACAGATGGCACCATCTCCCAAGGGCTTAATATCTTTGGGCGCAGATATTCCACTCCCCCAGCTAGCGGGGAAATTCCACCGCCCGGGGCGTGTTTACACAGGTGTGCTCTCGTTGCGACAGGTTTCGACTTGCTCAGCCAAGGCATCGGGCGTTTTGGCCTTGCATAACATAGTATCCCGGTTTCCGATAGATGGCAGGGTATGGCTTGATACGCGGTTGTGGAAATATTTCCAGGCATAGGTGCATAGTATCCCGTTTCCCGATAGATGACGCGGCATGCTTCATTTCTCCAGCTTTTAAGAGAAATATTTCAGGTATTCCTGCCTCGTGTCTGTCTGCTATATCTATGTGACAAGTATTTCGAAACCATGGAGTTAGTTCCGTTTACCCAGCGACAAGCGAAAGCTCTGTACACAGCAAGATGCAAATATTTCAGCACAGTAAAATATTTTCTTCGGTTCTTAAACGTAAATCATTGCAATTTTACTAAAAAATAAAAAAAGTCCACATCAACGGATATTACGTGAACAGACATCGGTAGCGTTGGGACTAGGTCGCCGGTTTCGAGTCCGGCCGCGGTGTTTTTATTGAAAAAGCCGTTCCAACTCGTCAATTTCAAATCAAAAATTTTAGTTTCCATACCTAGAGAGTATGGCACCAGCCTGCCTCGAATAAAAAAAGCATAAATGTTTCCTTTTAAACGTTCGATGTGGGGGAAAAAAACCGTCATAAACTCCAGATATAAAACCGAGGAAGAATTCTATGTGTACCTGTTTTCATGAAATCATTTAGCGTTCTTGCCTCGTATTCGGGAGGACGGAGGTTCGAATCCCCATCCAGGCATCCATGGTTTCCCAAAATCACTCCAAGTGAATGCCGGGGATGCTACCTTCAAAAGGCCATGACCGAATTCATTCCCATTCCTTTCCCGTCTCAAAAGGCCACGTTGTTAGAGAGACATTAAAAAAATCGACTGCCGAGGTGCAAAGTATCCCGGTTTCCGATAGATGGCTGTCATGCAGGGTGACTGCCGCGTTCTTGCCTCGCATTCGGGAGGACGGAGGTTCGAATCCCCATCCAGGCATCCATGGTTTCCCAAAATCACTCCAAGTGAATGCCGGGGATGCTACCTTCAAAAGGCCATGACCGAATTCATTCCCATTCCTTTCCCGTCTCTAAAGACCACGTTGTTAGAGAGACGTTAAAAAAAAGTACCTGTTTTAGCGTTCTGGCCTTGTATTCGAGAGGACGGCGTTTCCGGGCATCCAGATTTGGGTTTTCCATGGTTTCCCCCAAATCACTCCAGGTGAATGCCGGGATGCTTCCTTCAAAAGGACATGGCCGAATTCCTTCCCATTCCTTGCTCCCCATCCTTTCCCCGTCTCAAAAGGCCACGTTGTTAGAGAGACGTTAAAAAGTTTAAAAAATGAAATTATTGTGATAAAGTATAGCAATACCACACATACGTTATTTCTTTCAAAATTCGTAGCCTCAAAAACCCATCAATCCTTTCATTGAAACCGAGAGACATTCACCGACGAAGGTAGGGAAAACCATAAAAAAATTCCGTTCATCGAAGCAGGCAGACATTAAAAATTAATACACCGACGAAGAGATGGGAAACAAACTCAATTAGTCACATCATGTTGGATTCGTTGTGAACAATACAATATAGCTCACGAGTGTCACCTACATTCCGTGTATTTTAAAGGATGTATTAAATTGTGTGTAATGAAACACAGACACTTTTGAACTCAAAGAGGCATTGAAGGGGTTTACTGATGTATGTAAGTGTGACCTCGATGAATTAATAGCTCCTAAACTAAAGCAAAGTTGTCGATTTGAAAACCAGTTTCTTTCCCTACAGACATTCCAGAAGTGAATACATGATGTCAAACCAATCAGCATGTAATTTTTTTTTTCAAGCCTATTTCTCAACCCTGTCTTTGGACAAGAGGCCACTTGAAAATATTTGTGACAAAGCCTTTCCCACATCAAAGCTAGAAAAAAAAATCAAAGTTTCCAGTTTGACAATGGCAAAGCTCAAGGAATGGAAACATCAGTACGACTCCTTATTTCCCTAATCTTATCTCTGTTGCCATTGGTATAAAATATTTAATCACACTCGTAATTGTTGCCATCAAGGTCAAACCTTTGTCGTCTGTATCAATTCTGTTATGCTTTCGTAAGCAATCACAAATTGAGTGTCCTTAGCTGTACTTTGTCTAAAATTCCAATCAATCCCTTGTGACACATCAGTGATTGACACCTTTAACTGTATTTTACAGCACAGCACGTATGTTCCAGGAACGAAATACGTCTGTTAATCTTACTAATTTCACCCATGTCGAATCGAAGTACGCCAGTCCTATGTGATAAAAATCGAGTCACGCTAAGCACAGAACATGCCTGAGACCATCGCCTGTAACCAAGGTGGAGATATAGAAATTTACCCTTCCTTATAGAAGAAATCCAGTGCACTATTCCTAATTCTTTCACCAAGATCCACCCCTAGCCTCATCGCCAACATACGCCCAGCACTTCGTCAAAGCCACCTTCTGTTTTCCAATGATTCTTAACCCAACCCCTGATCAGTTACAGACAGGGTTACCTTCTTTTCGTGCGTTAAAGTAAACCAAAAATTCGCAAAGTCTTCTCCTAATCAGTAGCCAGGTACCAAAATGTTCACTTAAGGTGCTTCTACTGCAGTTTTCCATGGAAAATTCAGCCCCTTTTCCAGGAAATTATTTTTCAATAAATCAGGACCCAGGAGAGTTCTCCATTCGGTTTAAAATGTTCCCATCTAACGCCAACCTTCGGATTCAGGGCCAAGTGTGACATTTGTTTGTAATTGCATGCTTCGTTCAAGTAACCACGATAAAGTTACCATAATGCTCTTAGCTAACTGATAGTTTCTTGGTCATCAAACAGGCATCATAACCCACATTTTAATAGAAGATCCCCACACATCGACAAGTATCCAAAGGTGCAGACACTAGTTCTATTGCGCCGAAGATAGCACCCACGCTTGAACTGTCGTAAATTGTTAGGTCAAAGTGGGTGTTTGGATATTTTATCCACTCAGGCCTCATCATCTAAAGTCTAATGACAGATTGTGGTCATGGCCAACTTAGGCTCCATACACCACTCAGAATTATTCTGCCAATATCCATTCTAACAGCATTATACACCACATACAGCCCCTGACACTCTTCCAATCTCCCAATGACATCCAGTCCAGTTCCTTTATTAAGGCACTTGCTGAATATTTTCCACTAATAAATCTAGCTGCTATATTTTGCATCTTGCATTTGATGTACAAAAAATGTGGTCTCCATACTACACTTATATATACAAGAAATGGTCTGACTGTGGGTTTGTACCCAAGTCCTTCGCTTCTCTGGTACATCCCCTCATCACCCTCTCTGTTAAACCGAGCGTGGTGGTGTAACGGATAGCGTTCTGGCCTCGCATTCGGGAGGACGGCGGTTCGAATCCCCGTCCGGGCATCCAGATTTGGGTTTTCCATGGTTTCCCCAAATCACTCCAGGTGAATGCCGGGATGCTTCCTTCAAAAGGCCATGGCCGAATTCCTTCCCATTCCTTGCCCCATCCTTTCCCGTCTCTAAAGACCACGTTGTTAAAAAGGGACGTTAAACTGTTAAAAAAAAAAAAAAAAAAAAAAACAAAAACAAAAAAAAAACTCTCTGTTAAATGATTTTTGTGTAGTGAAAAACGTGAGAAACACAATTCGTATGCCAACACAAACGGCAGTAAACTGTAAAGAGTACAGTGAAATGGGAGATTGCCTAAGCCCTGAAGCAATGGTTAGAAGCACACGTTGATGGTGAGCATAATTCTATAACCATATATTTTAGACTCAAATTAACAGAGGAAGTAGACACACGCACACACTTGTACATGCATACAGCGAGGTCGACAGAACTAACAGCAAGCATCATGGAAACGATGAAGTGGGGCAGAATTGTCGTTACCACTGATTAACTGGGCAGAACTATCGTTAAAAAAATCATCAGACAGACGAGTTTAAGTCAGGTATCACAATACTTACACTTACATGCACAAAGAGAGACGCAGATATACATGTACAAGTCTACAGAAAGTTCAGGACGACTACCTGCACCAATCATGGAAACAAAAAAAAGTGATGTAGTACTTTCTTGCCCCCATGACTGGCTGAAAAACAGAACTCTCCTTACATATCATCTGCCTGGCGAGATAGAGGGTGTGCAAAAGATGGCATGTTTTCACCATACACCTAAGTATTTACATCATAAATAGTGTTCATCACACACAATTGATTACATTTACCATCAATACGTTTCTCCCATACTGCAACCCTATCTTCCATTCATTAAGAGTGCCCCAGGTACCATGAGTTACAATAGACATTTGACTATCACCAGATACCAGAACCCCTCATATTCATACTAGGTCTCAACCACAAATTCATACGTATCCATGCACAAGCTCAAAGAAACAGGAACAGCAAATCATACATCCAGATAAATGAGTTTAAGGAAGGTATCACCATACTTACGCACACAGACACATATATCCATGCCTTCAGCGAGCTAGACACAACAACCAGCCCCAATCATGGCGACGAAAAAGTGAGGTAGAACCCCCCATGGCTCATAACTGACCAAAAAATCATCAGTAACATATGTTCCAGGCACCATACTCTTCACATCAACATCATCTCATTTATTTCACACTACAGACCTCACTACCATCCAGTATCATGTGTGCTAGGTACAAAACTGTTCACATCAGCACCAACACGTCTATCCCACACCTAAGCTTTTTCTGCCATTCAGTAACATGTGCCCCCCCATGTACCACGAGTAGCAGTAGACACTTGGTCATCAGACAGATATCATAACTCCCATATTCATACTAGGTCTCACCCACAAATCCATATGTCACCTCACACAAGCATAAGTGCAGGAACAGCACATCATACATCCAGACAAACGAGATAAAGAAAGGTATCTCCATATTTACGCAAAAAAAACACACACACATAGATAGAGACGCATACACACGTACATTTCCATGCCTATAGCGATCTCGACTCAACAACTAGCCCAATCATGGCAACGAAAAAGTGGAACAGAACACCTATGACTGGCCAAAAATCATAGAAAGACACACATGTCAATGCATTCACACAGTTCCATTCATCACCACACATAACTGGAGGAAAGAGACCGAACATGCTAGATCCAAACTGAAGAGTTACAGGATGTGTGAAGTTTGAAATCACAGCCACATCTCGCCCACACCGCAACCCTTTCTGTCATTTAGTAATATGTGCCCCCATGTACCACGAGTAGCAGTAGACACTTGGTCATCAGACAGATATCATAACTCCCATATTCATACTAGGTCTCACCCACAAATCCATACGTCACCTCACACAAGCATAAGTGCAGGACAAACGAGATAAAGGAATGTATCACCACATTTACGCAAAAAACACACAGAGATAGAGATGCATACACACGTACGTTTCCATGCCTACAGCGATCTCGACTCAACAACTAGCCCAATCATGGCAACGAAAAAGTGGAACAGAACACCCATGACTGGCCAAAAATCATAGAAAGACACACACACACTCAAATGTCAATGCATTCACACAGTTCCATTCATCACCACACATAACTGGAGGAAAGAGACTGAATATGCTAGATCCAAACTGAAGAGTTACAGGATGTGTGAAGTTTGAAATCACAGCCACATCTCGCCCACACCGCAACCTTTTCTGTCATTTAGTAATATGTGCCCCCCATGTACCACGAGTAGCAGTAGACACTTGGTCATCAGACAGATATCATAACTCCCATATTCATACTAGGTCTCACCCACAAATCCATATGTCACCTCACACAAGCATAAGTGCAGGAACAGCACATCATACATCCAGACAAACGAGATAAAGGAAGGTATCACCACATTTACACAAAAAAAAACACACACACACAGAGATAGAGACGCATACACACGTACATTTCCATGCCTACAGCGATCTCGACTCAACAACTAGCCCAATCGTGGCAACGAAAAAGTGAAACAGAACACCCATGGCTCAAGACTGACAAAAAAAATCATCATTAACATGTGTTCCAAGTAACAAACTCCTCACGTCAAAATCATATCATTTAACTCACACTACAGACCTCTCTGCCATTCAGTATCGTTGGTAATATGTACAAAGCTAATTTCATAAGTTACCACATACATACAAGTAATTGCAGGAAAGGGTCCCGACACACGACATCCACACTGAGGTGTTACATGATAGGCAGATGATAGCATGTCTTTACAATACATCTCAGTGCTCACCACACATACTTGATTTTTAATGTGCCATCAGTGTAGCTGGTGGCTGGAACTAAGCTCTTGACAATTTTTGGCCAAAAGTCATTTGTTAATAGCAGCTCATCAAAGACAAATTTTGGGTGAACCTGCCCAGGCGGGCGCGGCGGGAGGTGGCCACCCTTCCTCGCAGCGGACGCGTACATCGTGTAGGTCGGTATACCGGCGCATATAACCCCTTTACTAGCGCAATGAAATTCCGATCTTCAGTGCGGTCCTAAAAATGCGGTTACCGGTAGTAGGTCCCGGTCGGAAAACTCCGGTAAACCATCGCGGTCCGCTCTTTTAGACCGGCGTATTACGGTATTTCTGTCCGCAGTGGGGAAGGGTGGCCATCTCCCGCCGCGCCCGCCTGGGCAGGTTCACCCAAAATTTGTCTTTGATGAGCTGCTATTAACAAATGACTTTTGGCCAAAAATTGTCAAGAGCTTAGTTCCAGCCACCAGCTACACTGATGGCACATTAAAAATCAAGTATGTGTGGTGAGCACTGAGATGTATTGTAAAGACATGCTATCATCTGCCTATCATGTAACACCTCAGTGTGGATGTCGTGTGTCGGGACCCTTTCCTGCAATTACTTGTATGTATGTGGTAACTTATGAAATTAGCTTTGTACATATTACCAACGATACTGAATGGCAGAGAGGTCTGTAGTGTGAGTTAAATGATATGATTTTGACGTGAGGAGTTTGTTACTTGGAACACATGTTAATGATGATTTTTTTTGTCAGTCTTGAGCCATGGGTGTTCTGTTTCACTTTTTCGTTGCCACGATTGGGCTAGTTGTTGAGTCGAGATCGCTGTAGGCATGGAAATGTACGTGTGTATGCGTCTCTATCTCTGTGTGTGTGTGTTTTTTGTGTAAATGTGGTGATACCTTCCTTTATCTCGTTTGTCTGGATGTATGATGTGCTGTTCCTGCACTTATGCTTGTGTGAGGTGACATATGGATTTGTGGGTGAGACCTAGTATGAATATGGGAGTTATGATATCTGTCTGATGACCAAGTGTCTACTGCTACTCGTGGTACATGGGGGGCACATATTACTAAATGACAGAAAAGGTTGCGGTGTGGGCGAGATGTGGCTGTGATTTCAAACTTCACACATCCTGTAACTCTTCAGTTTGGATCTAGCATATTCAGTCTCTTTCCTCCAGTTATGTGTGGTGATGAATGGAACTGTGTGAATGCATTGACATTTGAGTGTGTGTGTGTCTTTCTATGATTTTTGGCCAGTCATGGGTGTTCTGTTCCACTTTTTCGTTGCCATGATTGGGCTAGTTGTTGAGTCGAGATCGCTGTAGGCATGGAAACGTACGTGTGTATGCATCTCTATCTCTGTGTGTTTTTTGCGTAAATGTGGTGATACATTCCTTTATCTCGTTTGTCCTGCACTTATGCTTGTGTGAGGTGACGTATGGATTTGTGGGTGAGACCTAGTATGAATATGGGAGTTATGATATCTGTCTGATGACCAAGTGTCTACTGCTACTCGTGGTACATGGGGGCACATATTACTAAATGACAGAAAGGGTTGCGGTGTGGGCGAGATGTGGCTGTGATTTCAAACTTCACACATCCTGTAACTCTTCAGTTTGGATCTAGCATGTTCGGTCTCTTTCCTCCAGTTATGTGTGGTGATGAATGGAACTGTGTGAATGCATTGACATGTGTGTCTTTCTATGATTTTTGGCCAGTCATAGGTGTTCTGTTCCACTTTTTCGTTGCCATGATTGGGCTAGTTGTTGAGTCGAGATCGCTATAGGCATGGAAATGTACGTGTGTATGCGTCTCTATCTATGTGTGTGTGTTTTTTTTTGCGTAAATATGGAGATACCTTTCTTTATCTCGTTTGTCTGGATGTATGATGTGCTGTTCCTGCACTTATGCTTGTGTGAGGTGACATATGGATTTGTGGGTGAGACCTAGTATGAATATGGGAGTTATGATATCTGTCTGATGACCAAGTGTCTACTGCTACTCGTGGTACATGGGGGGGCACATGTTACTGAATGGCAGAAAAAGCTTAGGTGTGGGATAGACGTGTTGGTGCTGATGTGAACAGTTTTGTACCTAGCACACATGATACTGGATGGTAGTGAGGTCTGTAGTGTGAAATAAATGAGATGATGTTGATGTGAAGAGTATGGTGCCTGGAACATATGTTACTGATGATTTTTTGGTCAGTTATGAGCCATGGGGGGTTCTACCTCACTTTTTCGTCGCCATGATTGGGGCTGGTTGTTGTGTCTAGCTCGCTGAAGGCATGGATATATGTGTCTGTGTGCGTAAGTATGGTGATACCTTCCTTAAACTCATTTATCTGGATGTATGATTTGCTGTTCCAGTTTCTTTGAGCTTGTGCATGGATACGTATGGATTTGTGGTTGAGACCTAGTATGAATATGAGGGGTTCTGGTATCTGGTGATAGTCAAATGTCTATTGTAACTCATGGTACCTGGGGCACTCTTAATGAATGGAAGATAGGGTTGCAGTATGGGAGAAACGTATTGATGGTAAATGTAATCAATTGTGTGTGATGAACACTATTTATGATGTAAATACTTAGGTGTATGGTGAAAACATGCCATCTTTTGCACACCCTCTATCTCGCCAGGCAGATGATATGTAAGGAGAGTTCTGTTTTTCAGCCAGTCATGGGGGCAAGAAAGTACTACATCACTTTTTTTTGTTTCCATGATTGGTGCAGGTAGTCGTCCTGAACTTTCTGTAGACTTGTACATGTATATCTGCGTCTCTCTTTGTGCATGTAAGTGTAAGTATTGTGATACCTGACTTAAACTCGTCTGTCTGATGATTTTTTTAACGATAGTTCTGCCCAGTTAATCAGTGGTAACGACAATTCTGCCCCACTTCATCGTTTCCATGATGCTTGCTGTTAGTTCTGTCGACCTCGCTGTATGCATGTACAAGTGTGTGCGTGTGTCTACTTCCTCTGTTAATTTGAGTCTAAAATATATGGTTATAGAATTATGCTCACCATCAACGTGTGCTTCTAACCATTGCTTCAGGGCTTAGGCAATCTCCCATTTCACTGTACTCTTTACAGTTTACTGCCGTTTGTGTTGGCATACGAATTGTGTTTCTCACGTTTTTCACTACACAAAAATCATTTAACAGAGAGTTTTTTTTTGTTTTTTTGTTTTTTTTTTTTAACAGTTTAACGTCCCTTTTTAACAACGTGGTCTTTAGAGACGGGAAAGGATGGGGCAAGGAATGGGAAGGAATTCGGCCATGGCCTTTTGAAGGAAGCATCCCGGCATTCACCTGGAGTGATTTGGGGAAACCATGGAAAACCCAAATCTGGATGCCCGGACGGGGATTCGAACCGCCGTCCTCCCGAATGCGAGGCCAGAACGCTATCCGTTACACCACCACGCTCGGTTTAACAGAGAGGGTGATGAGGGGATGTACCAGAGAAGCGAAGGACTTGGGTACAAACCCACAGTCAGACCATTTCTTGTATATATAAGTGTAGTATGGAGACCACATTTTTTGTACATCAAATGCAAGATGCAAAATATAGCAGCTAGATTTATTAGTGGAAAATATTCAGCAAGTGCCTTAATAAAGGAACTGGACTGGATGTCATTGGGAGATTGGAAGAGTGTCAGGGGCTGTATGTGGTGTATAATGCTGTTAGAATGGATATTGGCAGAATAATTCTGAGTGGTGTATGGAGCCTAAGTTGGCCATGACCACAATCTGTCATTAGACTTTAGATGATGAGGCCTGAGTGGATAAAATATCCAAACACCCACTTTGACCTAACAATTTACGACAGTTCAAGCGTGGGTGCTATCTTCGGCGCAATAGAACTAGTGTCTGCACCTTTGGATACTTGTCGATGTGTGGGGATCTTCTATTAAAATGTGGGTTATGATGCCTGTTTGATGACCAAGAAACTATCAGTTAGCTAAGAGCATTATGGTAACTTTATCGTGGTTACTTGAACGAAGCATGCAATTACAAACAAATGTCACACTTGGCCCTGAATCCGAAGGTTGGCGTTAGATGGGAACATTTTAAACCGAATGGAGAACTCTCCTGGGTCCTGATTTATTGAAAAATAATTTCCTGGAAAAGGGGCGAATTTTCCAGGAAAACTGCAGTAGAAGCACCTTAAGTGAACATTTTGGTACCTGGCTACTGATTAGGAGAAGACTTTGCGAATTTTTGGTTTACTTTAACGCACGAAAAGAAGGTAACCCTGTCTGCAACTGATCAGGGAATCATTGGAAAACAGAAGGTGGCTTGACGAAGTGCTGGGCGTATGTTGGCGATGAGGCTAGGGGTGGATCTTGGTGAAAGAATTAGGAATAGTGCACTGGATTTCTTCTATAAGGGAGTATCTCCACCTTGGTTACAGGCGATGGTCTCAGGCATGTTCTGTGCTTAGCGTGACTCGATTTTTATCACATAGGACTGGCGTACTTCGATTCAACATGGGTGAAATTAGTAAGATTAACAGACGTATTTCGTTCCTGGAACATACGTGCTGTGCTGTAAAAACAGTTAAAGGTGTCAATCACTGATGTGTCACAAGGGATTGATTGGAATTTTAGACAAAGTACAGCTAAGGACACTCAATTTGTGATTGCTTACGAAAGCATAACAGAATTGATACAGACGACAAAGGTTTGACCTTGATGGCAACAATTACGAGTGTGATTAAATATTTTATACCAATGGCAACAGAGATAAGATTAGGGAAATAAGGAGTCGTACTGATGTTTCCATTCCTTGAGCTTTGCCATTGTCAAACTGGAAACTTTGATTTTTTTTTCTAGCTTTGATGTGGGAAAGGCTTTGTCACAAATATTTTCAAGTGGCCTCTTGTCCAAAGACAGGGTTGAGAAATAGGCTTGAAAAAAAATTACATGCTGATTGGTTTGACATCATGTATTCACTTCTGGAATGTCTGTAGGGAAGGAAACTGGTTTTCAAATCGACAACTTTGCTTTAGTTTAGGAGCTATTAATTCATCGAGGTCACACTTACATACATCAGTAAACCCCTTCAATGCCTCTTTGAGTTCAACAGTGTCTGTGTTTCATTACACACAATTTAATACATCCTTTAAAATACACGGAATGTAGGTGACACTCGTGAGCTATATTGTATTGTTCACAACGAATCCAACATGATGTGACTAATTGAGTTTGTTTCCCGTCTCTTCGTCGGTGTATTAATTTTTAATGTCTGCCTGCTTCGATGAACGGAATTTTTTTATGGTTTTCCCTACCTTCGTCGGTGAATGTCTCTCGGTTTCAATGAAAGGATTGATGGGTTTTTGAGGCTACGAATTTTGAAAGAAATAACGTATGTGTGGTATTGCTATACTTTATCACAATCATTTCATTTTTTAAACTTTTTAACGTCTCTCTAACAACGTGGCCTTTTGAGACGGGGAAAGGATGGGGAGCAAGGAATGGGAAGGAATTCGGCCATGTCCTTTTGAAGGAAGCATCCCGGCATTCACCTGGAGTGATTTGGGGGAAACCATGGAAAACCCAAATCTGGATGCCCGGAAACGCCGTCCTCTCGAATACAAGGCCAGAACGCTAAAACAGGTACTTTTTTTTAACGTCTCTCTAACAACGTGGTGTTTAGAGACGGGAAAGGAATGGGAATGAATTCGGTCATGGCCTTTTGAAGGTAGCATCCCCGGCATTCACTTGGAGTGATTTTGGGAAACCATGGATGCCTGGATGGGGATTCGAACCTCCGTCCTCCCGAATGCGAGGCAAGAACGCGGCAGTCACCCTGCATGACAGCCATCTATCGAAAACCGGGATACTTTGCACCTCGGCAGTCGATTTTTTTTAATGTCTCTCTAACAACGTGGTCTTTAGAGACGGGAAAGGAATGGGAATGAATTCGGTCATGGCCTTTTGAAGGTAGCATCCCCGGCATTCACTTGGAGTGATTTTGGGAAACCATGGATGCCTGGATGGGGATTCGAACCTCCGTTCTCCCGAATACGAGGCAAGAACGCTAAATGATTTCATGAAAACAGGTACACATAGAATTCTTCCTCGGTTTTATATCTGGAGTTTATGACGGTTTTTTTCCCCCATATCGAACGTTAAAAGGAAACATTTATGCTTTTTTTATTCGAGGCAGGCTGGTGCCATACTCTCTAGGTATGGAAACTAAAATTTTGATTTTGAAATTGACGAGTTGGAACGGCTTTTTCAATAAAAACACCGCGGCCGGACTCGAACCGGCGACCTAGTCCCAACGCTACCGATGTCTGTTCACGTAATATCCGTTGATGTGGACTTTTTTTTTTTTTTAGTAAAATTGCAATGATTTACGTTTAAGAACCGAAGAAAATATTTTACTGTGCTGAAATATTTGCATCTTGCTGTGTACAGAGCTTTCGCTTGTCGCTGGGTAAACGGAACTAACTCCATGGTTTCGAAATACTTGTCACATAGATATAGCAGACAGACACGAGGCAGGAATACCTGAAATATTTCTCTTAAAAGCTGGAGAAATGAAGCATGCCGCGTCATCTATCGGGAAACGGGATACTATGCACCTATGCCTGGAAATATTTCCACAACCGCGTATCAAGCCATACCCTGCCATCTATCGGAAACCGGGATACTATGTTATGCAAGGCCAAAACGCCCGATGCCTTGGCTGAGCAAGTCGAAACCTGTCGCAACGAGAACACACCTGTGTAAACACGCCCCGGGCGGTGGAATTTCCCCGCTAGCTGGGGGAGTGGAATATCTGCGCCCAAAGATATTAAGCCCTTGGGAGATGGTGCCATCTGTGCGGCCGATCGGTGAACTAACATATGCGCAAGCCCACCCGGTGTCGCCATCTGTGCGGCTGGTTGAGGAACTAACGTGTGACGTCATACGACCTTGGCCGCCATTGGTCCATTAGAATTTCCCGCCATCCAACTGTGACGTCACGCGGACGAGTGGAGTCTCTTCCGGGGCCGGCTTAAGATCTTTTGTTCCAGAAAACAGGTTCTCCTCCTACTAACGTACCAGCGTGACTTCAAACACTTTGTTAAAGGAAATGTTCAAAATGTCCTCCGTTAGCGAGGATACATGCATCCACCCTCTGTCGCATGGAATCCATGATGCGCTGATGCAGCCCTGGAGAATGGCGTATTGCATCACAGCCGTCCACAATACGAGCACTAAGAGTCTCTACATTTGGTACCGGGGTTGCGTAGACAAGGGCTTTCAAATGCCCCCATAAATGGAAGTCAAGAGGGTTGAGGTCAGGAGAGCGTTGGGGCCATGGAATTGGTCCGCCTCTACCAATACTAACGAAACTAAGATGAGCTCTAACATGGAAAGTAAGCGTTTCCGGACACATGTCCACATAACATATTTTCTTTGTTTGTGTGTGAGGAATGTTTCCTGAAAGTTTGGCCCTACCTTTTTGTAACACCCTGTATAAGTGGATATATGTGTGTGTTTACTTATTGTTCATTGAATACAGTGTAATTGTTGAATGTTGTAAATGTCATACAGCATCACACGCAAAATAAATAAACAAAAGTTTGTAGACTCGAACTTGCTTAAATACAAACCTACTTATTACGAAATCTTCGCGGATTCTCCGCCGGATAATATTATCGAAAGACAAGCTTTCGCCGGCTTGCTTTGCCGCCATCATCAAGCCCATCGTACATATGTGACAACTAGAACTGCACTGGAAGTCTCGCGAAATCCATAGGGGGGCCATACCGTCATCTGATTGGTTGACTACAAGCCTGTTTCCATCCTGCTTGTCCGTAATTGGTCGGCTCCGGAATCTCTCTGCAAAATTTTTAAAAAAATATTTTTTCTTCAAAAGCATCACAGCGACGCATGCGATTTTGCTTGTTCAAAAGCAGTCACGTTATGTTTTATTGAGACTGGGCAAACACTCATAATTTAATCTCATAGTGTCTCTAACGGCCAGAGAATTGAACACACATTCCATATTATTAAACAGTTGAGCAACTCCGAAGAAATATATTGCCAGAATACTCGATTCGGTAACATATTTGGTCCGATATCCACTTTAAATAACCTCATAACATGAATATGAACAAAGACCATTAACGAAAATGGTCAGTAAAATAAGTAAAAAGCAAATAAACTGTAATGTATAAACTTTGGTCAAGGAGCAATATTAGTGAATGTTTTAATTAAATTGAAATTAAGCCTGGGCTGGAATAACAAGTGCCATTCGTGGATATAGCAGCAACCATGAGTAATTTAATTTTTTAATGTTTTTTATGTTGCTTTCATTAGCAACATGTGTAACTAGGTGGGGTTGTTCAAAGGGGGGGTTTTATTCATTTTTGTTAAAAATTAATTATCATAATTAAAAATCTTTGATTGGCAAGAATCTTCCAACATCGGTCAGGCCTTAAAAGATCTGACATTGATTTTTTTTATTTAATTGCTATGGCTTCTACATCGCTAGGCCACTTTACATTTACCGTTAACATCACTCAAACAAGCCTAGAAGTTACAATACGCCGTTATTTCAAGCAAACAATATTTGAATTTATTTTTAATGTAAGTCATGAATCACCTACTGCAAATTTAAATATCAAAATTAACAAATGATATTTAAAATGAACAACGTTAACAATTGTAACATTAGATATTTACAACATGGAATCTCGGGTGCCTTTAATAATTTAATAGTCACAATAAAATTCGTACTATCACGTTTCACAAAGGGTTTTGTAAAAGAGCTCAGGACGCTTACGGAATTCAACTGTCTCCTGAACTCGTCATGCCTGGCGGAGTACTTTACCAATTTGCTGACAGCGACTCTGCAAGTTGTGTCACAGCCTATCTGCGTGACATGGCGGTCTATCGTCACTCCAGGATCTCCAGTCTCAGCTCTGTCGAACCATCCTCGTCACTCTCCACTGCCGTAGAAAGAGTCGACTGTTCCTCTCCACTGTGGGAGAAAGATTCCCTTCTTCCTCTCCATAGTCACATGTGGACAGAAAGAAACATAAAAAAACCGAATACCACTTCTCATTGGAGGAAATGGGCTTCTTGAAATCACGTGTTCCAGCTCGCGCATTCAGATACGTGGGTTCGCGCTCACGCGTCTCATTGCTTGGCGGGAGAAAACTCGCCGACCTTCGCCGCCATTGCCACCCCCACGTCAGGAGCAACGTCCGCTGGCCTGTAGGCGACACCGTGGCGGGCTGGGTAACGGTACTGTTTCCGCCCCAGGATACGGAGTCTCAGCTGTCCGCTCCTTGCCAGAAATCAACCCTCGCTTATTTTTCGTACACTCCCTGAATAACTTGGCATTCATTACACCACATATATTCGTTGGCTGGACCCGAGATTAAAGAATTAAATCAATTTACAGATCTGATTATATAAAAAAAAATTTAATTAAGAAAAATGTAAAATATAAAATATTAACTATTAAAATTGTAGTAGACGTAATAACGTCTTGCTACACATGTTACTGAAAAGCAGATCCACGTTTTTTCATCTAAAATTTATGGCTATTTTTTTAACTATGAAATTGTTCGAAAAGCAAACTTAATGAATATATTATAACAATTGATTTGGTAACATTTGCTTAGCTATTAAATTGTGGACATAACCTAGAATTTCTCGTAATGATATGTCTGGTGCCTTTTGACTTGCGAGCGAAGGCTGTCATGTGACATAATTCTTCAGCCAATAGATATCTAGGTGA
>JARYHS010011127.1:0-10000 GCA_031002005.1 Vandiemenella viatica | reverse complement strand
TAATAATTAGATGGTGTTTCAATAGTTTCAAAGAATATTGTCTGCTGAAATTTGAGGAATACGTTATCATAATACTTTCAATAGGGTTGGAACAGAAAATTAATATTTGATTAAATCAGTTATAGCGAAATGTGACGCTATCGTACGGCAACTGTCAGCTCTTTGAATAACTGTTGGATATTAACCCTCTGAACCCGATAGACAGCATTACTGAAGCTAACCTGCAGAGTTGGACTATTAACGAAATTACGAATTAATGAAATTAACGAATTTATAGATATTCAGAGAACGTTTACATGATGGGAATTGTATAAAAAGTTCTCATACCTCCCGCCAGAGGAACGCATCAAACTGATGCAACGTTTCGAAGCCGCTTTCCGACTGTAACTTCTGGTGCTGATGAAGTCAGAGACAGGGTTTGAAACGTCGCGTCAAATTATTGCGCCCTCCTGGAACGGAAGGGAGGTGTGAAGGGGGGTTGTCCGAGCCCGAATACATTTTATATGGTTTACTGGTTTATACAACGGGAAAACCTCGGTCCTTTCTTAATGGAAATTACTAGGACCAATTGCGTATGCCCTTTAAAAAAAAATCGAAGTGAATAATGCCTTCGGCCTCTCAAACCATTTAGTCAGCTCAAATGTTGGGACACTATCACGAGGTCAACAGAAGACGAACACAACACTCCATTTAAACCAAACACATATGTGACCGGCCTCGAACCAGCAATCTTCACATTGCGAGGCCAGCGTGGTAGCCTCTATACTACCGGGGCGACAATTTTGTAGTCAGACACAACATTTTTGTTTACTGACAGTAGCGATCCATTGTATTATTTTACTTTCTCTCTGCATAAATCATTTCAATAAATGCAATAGTTAACATAGGGTGGGGTGGCATCGAACTTCTTTGGATTTATGCTAGTGATAATTTTCTTTTCACGATTTCTCAGGAAAATAAGAAAGATACGTTGAAAGTTACTTGCTAAAATGCAGCCGACATTGACATCGAGATTTTCTTAAAGAAGCGAGGAAGTCCGCGTTTGAATTGATCGAAGTGAAAAATATTAATGTACCTCAAACATAGTCGGAGAAAAAAAAAATGACAGGAACATATTGGTTTTAGAATTTCCTTAAAAGACATCCCGACCTTCTTGTTTTAACAACATTAACGCTAAATTGTTCTTTGGGAAGTTTTGCACAATTTTGGACATGTTTAGGCTTACCATAGGTGATATCTACACCTGGGACGGATCTGGGATGACTACAATCTAATACCCTGTTAGAATAGTTGCGCGGAAAGTGTTTGAGCAAATTATCCAAATTACTACAGGTGAGAGAAGAGATTATTAACAATGGCCATCTTAGTACATGAAAACAGTAATTAAATATCGTCTTTCTTCGTACTCCCAAGAAAAAATTATAAATATTATTTTGTAAAACATGATTTCCCCGGCAGTGTATGAGAGTATATCTCATCCATCACAATTGATAGAGGAAAATAATTTCAAGTTTGCTACACACTTGGCCTTTCACAACAACAGAAGTCTATGCTATTGTGATACTACCCCTTCATTTATTATATATATAGAATTAATATTACACTGAGGAGAGACATGTCCTAACTACTTGTTATATGTCAATTACTTTTTCATAACTTAATAACCTGTTACAATCTAGAAAAAATGTTGTTCTCTTTCGATTAACTTCAGTGCATTTTTCTTGTAGCGTTTCCTGCTTACTGATGTTCTAATTCCATCTTTGTTAACGATGTTATGTACTGTTGATCGTTTTGTGCAACCATACTCAAAAAGGTTTGTTTCGTTTGTTCACTTCATGATTCATTTCTTTTAGTTTCTCTTAGGCTAGATTTCTGCTGTTCTCTAGTTCTCTGAAATTAAAATTTTTGGAAATATGTTACAATAACCTATTTTCATTTAACTGAAATGTTTCCATGAATCACAGTTTTTTTTTTTTTTAAGATCTTAATTTTGTCAACATTTTGGTGTTGTGTCCTCCAGCTAGTCCTTTTGGGAGTTAACCAATGCTGTTTAAGGGGTTGGTTAGCAAGCTTTGAATATTTGGAAGTAATACGGCCTAATTGATACATATTGCAGTGGTATATTTTAAATCGGGGCGATGTTGAAGTAAAATCTTTGCTAACCAATACCGATTTCGCCTACACTTAATTTTACTGTCACGCAGTAAGTTGTACGCTGCGAAAAAGTTATATAACAATACAATTTTGTGGATACGGAAGTTACTGAAAACAGCAGGACTTAGACAGGTTAATGTTATATTTGAATAAACGTACCATGTAAATAAATTACTAGCAAGTTTATAAATATTATGGTCAGTATTTTATTTGTAACTAGTTTCGTTGATTCACCACCTGATTTGATCTGTGCGGATGAAACTTAATGTTTTCAGGATTGCACTTTACGTAGTCAATTATGGTCTTGATGTAGAGCAAACATTATAGCTAACCACTGTTACACAGCAATGCCCACTTTGTTTAACACTGACCTGGATGTATGGGATCAAGAGGAGACGAGTGATTTCTTGAATCTGTTTTGTTGGCAGAGTCATCGGAAATAAGAAAGGCTATTTCCCAGACGTGTAGAGCCTATAAAATCTTTACGAGTGTACGACCCGATTGTGTTGGGAAATAAAGAGAAGGGGAACTCTACTGGCATTAACAGCTTTTTTAGATGTTGTTAGCTCAGCAGAAAAAGCCAGGTCATCTGCAGGCTTCGTGTGCTGAGATATTGTTATGCCAGCCGTTACCGTTTGTTCACCTATGCTAATTTAAGTTTAGCTCAACACTGACTGCTGACATAACAGGATCGCAGGTGCCAATAGCACAGCGCGTGATGCCTATAGATGTGGTTATTTAAAAATACGACGGAATGTGTCGGATGATTTTGTGTAGTTATTAGATTTCACTCACATTATCGGGCCTAGTTTTGATGTTAGGATAGGAAAAGGCGATATTAGTCATCTCTCCAGCATTACTGTAGTTATTATTTGACTCCTATTTGCCTGTATGAGTACTGAAAATCATATCAACGTAGGTCCATGCGTCAATGTCACTCATATACTTTAACATTCCTTGGCGCATACCAACATGTATGTGGTAGTCAACTCTGATGAAACTTACGCGATGACTTGTAACTAAATTAATGCAAATGTTTGCCCACGATGTTCATCAAATCTGACGCACTTTAGAGATTAATTAAAAAATGCGAAGAAATTGATCATCTGCAGAAGTGAGTGATGTGCGTTTTTGTCTCAAGTCTCAATCAGCAAACAAAATGAAAGGAAAACAGCGGTGATGCAGTAAATGAAGGTTTCACTGAGAAACAGAAATCTCTCTACCGTCGTCCACGAAACCTTCCTAGAACCACTTTGCTACCAATTCTAACGAATGGTTTGAGTCGGTAATGCTTTTCATGACATGAAGTTACTGGCACTTGTCAAACAGTAAATGTAACAACTACTGCGGCACTTATTTCCTGGATGTATTGTCTGAGGGAATTCTATATTAATTAGGAAGCAGTATCGTAATGTGGCTTTAAAAATAAGTCTGTTGATTTGAAATCTCTACAAATTATTTTTGAGATCAGAGCTTATCACCAAATCGTTGGTTATAAAACTGAACCAATCTCTACTCAAATGTCAGTAACAGTTTTGTCCCAGGTATGCATACAAAGGATACTTGATGGACGTTAGTTTGAAATAGCAATAAACTGTTAAATACTCGTATACTGCCATTGGCTTAAACATTAAATTGTTCATTCTTATTGTAGCCATTTGTTTAAACAGCAGTTTAATCTTGTATGTGTAGTGAAGGCCAACTTGGAATCTGTAATCATTTACGTTGTGGAGTGGAGATATGCTATATATTACAAAAAATATAATTGGTTTAATCATGACATGAAAGAAATTTAATAGTTTCCTGTGATTCATTGAATGTACCCAGTTACACAGGAGGTGAATCATTTGGACAAAAAAATTACTAAAGTAGGGGGGGAAGGATGGACCAAGCCAGAAACCGGGAAAACCCGTGACGTCACAAGATGGCCGCCCCCGTTAGTTCTTTGGCCCCCAAGATGGCGGACCGGCCGGCCAAGATGGCGGGCCGTTAGTTCCTCAACCGGCCGCACAGATGGCAGCATCTCCTGGGGGCTTAATTTCTTTGGGCGCATATATTCCACTCCCCCCAGCTAGCGGGGAAATTCCGCCGCCCGGGGCGTGTTTAAACAGGTGTGCTCGCCTGCAACCCTGTTCTGGAATGCGGACGTCAGACAAGTTGTATCGCGGCGACAAAACTATGGATTCGTCTATCACTTTAGTTCCTAGTGACCATCGTGTGTTGCGTATACCAATTCCACCTTTACCGAGTAACTTAAATATAATTAAAGTCTTATCTTCGAGGAGTTTAAATGGACCCATTGGTTTAAGTAGACAATGGACGATTAGTTCATCCATTAATCGGGAAATTGAGTATGATGGTCTCCATGATGTCACGAATCCACTTCCTCTCAGATGTATACTGTTTGATACAGATGTCAAGCTAGCTAAAGAAGTGGGTGATAAATTTTTCCTTTTAACGTTCGATATGAAAAAAAACGTCATAAACTCCAGATATAAAACCGAGGAAGAATTCTATGTGTACCTGATTTCATGAAATTATTTAGCGTTCTTGCCTCGCATTCGGGGAATCCCCCTTCCGGGCATCCAGATTTGGGTTTTCCATGGTTTCCACCAGGTGAATGCCGGGATGCTACCTTCAAAAGACCATTACCGAATTCATTCCCATTCCCGTCTCTAAAGACCACATTGTTAGAGATACATTAAAAAAAAAAATTCGACTGCCGAGGTGCAAAGTATCCTGGTTTCCGAAAGATGGCGTGGCACACATAATTACACCAAGCTTTTACGAGAAATATTTCAGGTATTCCTGCCTGCTGTCTGTCTGCTATTATCGGTATATCAATGTGACAAGTATTTCGAAACTATGGAGTTATTCTCGGCGTGAAGTAACATTATTTCCGTTTGCCCAGGTTGCGAAACTCTGTACACACACTATCGACAGCAAGGTGCAAATATTTCAGCACAGTAAAATATTTTCTTCGGTTCTGTGCCAAGATTTCGTGAAATATACTTGCGTTTGATTAAGCGTGAACCATTACTATTTTTTACTAAAAAACAAAAGAAGTCCACATTAGCGTATATTACCTACAAAACATTTCTGTTCCCATGTCTCCTTGTTATTATAGAGCAAAGCACATACTATTAATCAGTCACATTGCTATACAGTACAGCAATATTTCATATATGTTATACCCCCCCCCAAACTTAGTGGCCAAGAATTAAAGAATATTTCACACATCTCCAATGACACCTGATAAAGTGAAGTTACAGTGAGTTTATTCCTTGACAGCCTTTTCAGTTCCTGGCTTTACCCTATAATGTCTGATCATAGTCCTCTATCCCCCTCCCCTTTTTCTATATATAGTGTTCCTAATTAAAAATTCATTCATATACCGAAAACATACTTTTGCACATCATATCGGATTCGTTATGAACCAATTTAATAGCTAACAGCATTAATGATAGCTCACGAATTTTGGCTAGATTTCCACATTTTAAAGGATGTATTAAATTAGGTGCAATGAAACAGAGCGAGAACCAACCCAATTTTTAAACTCAGAGGCATTGAAGGGGTTTACTGATCTTTAACTGTATTTTACAGCACAGCAAGTATGTTCCAGGAACGAAACATCGTTTGTTAATCTTACTAATTTCACCCCTGCCCGTTGTGATAAAAATCGAGTCAGTGTAAGGCAGTGCTAAGCACAGAACATGCTGATTCGTCATAAAATGCCTGTGGCCAAGGTGGAGATATAGAAAATTTACCCACTTACTTATAGAAGAAATCCAGTGCACTATTCCTAATTCTTTCACCATGATCCACCCTAGCCTCATCGCCAACATACCCACAGCACTTCCTCAAACCACCTTCTGTTTTCCAATGATTCCCAATCCAACCCCTGATCAGTTACAGACAGGGTTACCTTTTGTTCGTGTGTTAAAGTAAACCAAAAATTCGCAAAGTCTTCTCCTAATCATTAACAGGGATTCCAGCTACCAAAATGTTCACTTAAGGTGGTTCTACTGCAGTTTTCCAAGAAAATTCTCCGGGACAATATTTTTCGACCAATCAGGTGCCAGGAGAGTTCTCCATTCGGTATAAATGTTCCCATCTGACGCCAAACTTCGGATTCAGGGCCAAGTGTGACATTTGGCTGTAATTGCATGCTTTGTTCAAGTAACCACGATAAAGTTACCATAATGCAGCTAACTGATAGTTTCTTGGTCATCAAACAGGCATCATAACCCACATTTTAATAGAAGATCCCACACATCGACAAGTATCCAAAGGTGCAGACACTAGTTCTATTGCGCCGAAGATAGCACCCACGCTTGAACTGTCGTAAATTGTTAGATCAAAGTGGGTGTTTGGATATTTTATCCACTCAGGCCTCATCATCTAAAGTCTAATGACAGATTGTGGTCATGGCCAACTTAGGCTCCATACACCACTCAGAATTATTCTGCCAATATCCATTCTAACAGCATTATACACCACATACAGCCCCTGACACTCTTCCAATCTCCCAATGACATCCAGTCCAGTTCCTTTATTAAGGCACTTGTTGAATATTTTCCACTAATAAATCTAGCTGCTATATTTTGCACCTTGCATTTGATGTACAAAAAATGTGGTCTCCATACTACACTTATATATACAAGAAATGGTCTGACTGTGGGTTTGTACCCAAGTCCTTCGCTTCTCTGGTACATCCCCTCATCACCCTCTCTGTTAAATGATTTTTATGTAGTGAAAAACGTGAGAAACACAATTCGTATGCCAACACAAACGGCAGTAAACTGTAAAGAGTACAGTGAAATGGGAGATTGCCTAAGCCCTGAAGCATTGGTTAGAAGCACACGTTGATGGTGAGCATAATTCTATAACCATATATTTTAGACTCAAATTAACAGAGGAAGTAGACACACGCACACACTTGTACATGCATACAGCGAGGTCGACAGAACTAACAGCAAGCATCATGGAAACGATGAAGTGGGGCAGAATTGTCGATACCACTGATTAACTGGGCAGAAATATCGTTAAAAAAATCATCAGACAGACGAGTTTAAGTCAGGTATCACAATACTTACACTTACATGCACAAAGAGAGACGCAGATATACATGTACAAGTCTACAGAAAGTTCAGGACAACTACCTGCACCAATCATGGAAACAAAAAAAGTGGTGTAGTACTTTCTTGCCCCCATGACTGGCTGAAAAATAGAACTCTCCTTACATATCATCTGCCTGGCGAGATAGAGGGTGTGCAAAAGATGGCATGTTTTCACCATACACCTAAGTATTTACATCATAAATAGTGTTCATCACACACAATTGATTACATTTACCATCAATACGTTTCTCCCACACTGCAACCCTATCTTCCATTCATTAAGAGTGCCCCAGGTACCATGAGTTACAATAGACATTTGACTATCAGCAGATACCAGAACCCCTCATATTCATACTAGGTCTCAACCACAAATCCATACGTATCCATGCACAAGCTCAAAGAAACAGGAACAGCAAATCATACATCCAGATAAATGAGTTTAAGGAAGGTATCACCATACTTACGCACACAGACACATATATCCATGCCTACAGCGAGCTCAACACAACAACCAGCCCAATCATGGAAAAGAAAAAGTGGGACAGAACCCCCATGGCTCATAACTGACCAAAAAATCATGAGTAACATATGTTCCAGGTACCATACTCTTCACATCAACATCATCCAATTTATCTCACACAACAGACCTCACTACCATCCAGTATCATGTGTGCTAGGTACAAAACTGTTCACATTAGCACCACCACATCTATCCCACACCTAAACCTTTACTGCCATTCAGTAACATTTACCCCAGGTACCACGAGTAGCAGTAGACATCTGGTCATCAGACAGATATCATAACTCCCATATTCATACTAGGTCTCAACCAAAAATCTGTACGTCACCTCACACAAGCAAGGTATCACCACATTTACGAAAAAAACACACAGAGATAGAGACGCATACACACGTTCATTTCCAGGCCTACAGCGATCTCGACTCAACAACTAGCCCAATCATGGCAACGAAAAATTGGAACAGAAACCCATGACTGGCCAAAAATCATAGAAAGACACACATCAACACATACATACACACTAACATGTCAATGCATTCAAACAGTTCCATTCATCAACCACACATAACTGGAGGAAAAAACTAAAGAGTTACAGGATGTGTGAAGTTTGAAATCACAGCCACATCTCTCCCACACCGCAACCCTTTTTGTCATTTAGTAACATGTGACCCAGGTACCATGAGTTACAATAGACACTTGTCTATCAGACAGATATCATAACCTCCATATTCATACTAGGCCTCACCCACAAACCCATACGTCTCCACACAAGCACAAACATATGGGAGGAACAGCAATTCATACGTCCAGATAAATGAGTTTAAGGAAGGTATCACCATACTTACGCATACAGACACATAGAAAGACGCACACAGACACATATATCCATGCCTACAGCGAACTCAACACAACAACCAGCCCAATCATGGCAAAGAAAAAGTGGGAAAGAACCCCCCCATGGCTCAAGACTGACAAAAAAAAATCATCATTAACATGTGTTCCAAGTAACAAACTCCTCACATCAAAATCATATCATTTAACTCACACTACAGACCTCTCTGCCATTCAGTATCATGGGTAATATGTACAGAGCTGTTCACATGATCAGCACCACCTCTATCCCACGCCACAAGCCTTTTCTGCTATTCAGTAATATTTGCCCCACGTACCACGAGTATTAGTAGGCACATGGTCATCAGACAAATATCATAACTCCCATACTCATACTAGGTCTCACACACTAATCCATACGTCACCACACACAAGCACACACAAACAACCATTAGACAGACGTTAGAGTGTGTGCAAAGGATGACATGTTTTTGCCGTACACCTCAGTACTTATCACATTATCAATTAATTACATCAACACATAGGTAGCCAGTCATTGTGAAATCTCAAAGTCGAGTAGAATCCTATCGTTATAGACACACAACCACATAGAAAGACACACACTCACATGTCCATGCATACACACAGTTACCATACATCACCACAAACACATACATGTAACTGTAGGAAAAGGACTGAACACCCTAGGTCCAGACTGAATAGCTACAGGATGTGCGAAATAGTTCATTTGTTTGCCACAAACCTCTGTGCTCATCATACCCAAATGATTACATCTACACAGGTGTCCACTGATGGAAAAATCTCAAGTAGACTCCTACCACCATAATTACACACATATACCACAATTTCATAAGTTACCACATACATACAAGTAACTGCAGGAAAGGGACCCGACACACGACGTCCACACTAAGGTGTTACATGATAGGCAGATGATAGCATGTCTTTACAATACACCTCAGTGCTCACCACACATACTTGATTTTTAATGTGCCATCAGTATAGCTGGTGGCTGGAACTAAGCTCTTGGCAATGTTTGGCCAAAAGTCATTTGTTAATAGCAGCTCATCAAAGACAAATTTTGGGTGAACCTGCCCAGGCGGGCGCGGCGGGAGATGGCCACCCTTCCTCACAGCGGACGCGTACATCGTGTTTTAGTAGGTCGGCACATATTACCGCCTCGAGCGCAATGAAATTCCGGGCTTCAGTGCGGTCCTAAAAATGCGGTTACCGGTAATAGGTCCCGGTCGGAAAACTCCAGTAATCCATCGCGGTCCGCGCTTTTAGACCGGCGTATTACGGTATTCCTGTCCGCAGTGGGGAAGGGTGGCCACCTCTCGCCGCGCCCGCCTGG
>JARYHS010011125.1:0-14316 GCA_031002005.1 Vandiemenella viatica | reverse complement strand
CAGCGGACACACCAGAACAGCAGTGTTGGCCGTCAAGGGCGCTAGCTGCGCAGCGGTTGGGCACCGCCAAAGTCATGTCAGCCATTTTCCGTGGCATACGGAGCTCCATCTCAGCCTATAACACTGGTAGCATGCCGCGACGCGTGTACGTGAACCATATGTGCAGTTGACGGACTTTGAGCGAGGGCGTATAGTGGCATGCGGAGGCCGGGTGGACGTACCGCCGAATTGCTCAACATGTGGGGCGCGAGGTCTCCACAGCACATCGATGTTGTCGCCAGTGGTCGGCGGAAGGTGCACGTGCCCACGACCTAGGTCCGGACAGCAGCGACGCACGGACGCACGCCAAGACCGTCGCATCATACGCAGTGCCGTAGGGGACCGCACCGCCACTTCCCGGCAAATTAGGGACACTGTTGCTCCTGGGGTATCAGAGAGGACCATTCGCAACCGTCTCCATGAAGCTGGGCTACGGTCCCGCGCACCATTAGGTCGTCTTCCGCTCACGCCCCAACATCGTGCAGCCCGCCTCCAGTGGTGTGCGACAGGCGTGTATGGAGGAACGAATGGAGACGTGTCGTCTTCAGTGATGAGAGTCGCTTCTGCCTTGGTGCCAATGATGGTCGTATGCGTGTTTGGCGCCGTGCAGGTGAGCGCCACAATCAGGACTGCATACGACCGAGGCACACAGGGACAAAACCCGGCATCATGGTGTGGGGAGCGATCTCCTACACTGGCCGTACACCTCTGGTGATCGTCGAGGGGACACTGAACAGTGCACGGTACATTCAAACTGTCATCGAACCCATCGTTCTACCATTCCTAGACCGGCAATGGAACATCCTGTTCCAACAGGACAATGCACGTCCACATTTATCCCGTGTCACCCAACGTGCTTTAGAAGGTGAAGTCAACTACCCTGGCCAGCGAGATCTCCGGAACTGTCCCCCATTGAGCATGTTTGGGACTGGATGAAACGTCGTCTCACGCGGTCTGCACGTCCAGCACGAACGCTGGTCCAGCTGAGGCGCCAGGTGGAAATGGCTTGGCATGCCGTTCCACAGGACTACATCCAGCACCTCTACGATCGTCTCCATGGGAGAATTGCAGCCTGCACTGCTGCGAAAGGAGGATATACACGGTACTAGTGCCGACATTGTGCATGCTCTGTTGCCTGTGTCTATGTGCCTATGGTTCTGTCTGTGTGATCATGTGTTGTATCTGACCCCAGGAATGTGTATATAAAGTTTCCCATTCCTGGGACAATGAATTCACGGTGTTCTTATTTCAATTTCCAGGAGTGTAGTTAGCACGTTAGTTTTTAAAAGGTATTATCCTCTAAGGCCTACAATATTTTACTTTCAGGACAAATTTTACTCGAATTAGGAGAACATTTTGAACCCTTTCACGGAAGACACTCCTCTTTACGCAAATTTCTGATAATTTTGTTTCTTCTAATGCTGTTCAACACACCTTTACTTATGGTTATTATTAAAGGTTGTTTTTAATTTTCTCTGGTTAGTTTCTGGGATAGTCCATTTGTTAACCTGTGCTGACTGATAGAAAACTACTATATCCATGTGTGTGAAGATTTTGAATATTATTCGCAGAAGCTAACGACCGTAGCAGCTAACACGTAAGGCTGGCATTGCCAGGGACGCGGTTCGAGTCTAGCGTAGAGTATTGGTAGTCTTTGTTAATTGCTGTGTTCGTCCTGTGGCTTCCATACTGCATAACAAAATGAAACTGGTGACAAACGATAAAGGAAACAAACAAAATTGTGGTTGGATGTGTTGCTACAATGGCCGGGTGCCAATTTTTTTTAAAAAAGAAGCTAACGTCGAAAGCTGTATATAATCCCATTAGTAACATAAATACGTAGCAGAATATATGTTATCACTATAAAGCAATCTGTCTTGTGAAAATAATCTTAAATCGTTGACAGGTAGTTTAATAAAAAAAAAAAAAATATCTTCAAGAAAATCGGCCAGTGCGACATACTTTTGGACCGATTTCGGAAACACATTGTAAAGCATTGGCTGGATTGGGATTCGAACCCAGTCTTCCAAAAAACTAGGTCGAAACGCTGCCAGTCCACACGAGGCACCGTGGGATGGGTCTGTCTGTCTCTTTGTCCAGGCATCAAGCAAAAAAAACCAACAGAATCAATTTAGATGGGGGTTTGAAAGGTTATTGTCTATCTTAAAACCTGCGTATATCTAATGACTCTACCTCACCTCGTTCTTTCGGACAACAGATATGCGCCACAGATTATACTGCATCTCAATAGACACTCCTTTACAAGATACTCACCAAAGATCACACACACAAAAAAGATAAGCACACAACGCTTGGAGTCTTCTTTTTTCTTAACTACGTAACTTTTGGCTACTAGTTGTCTCAGTTTTCAGAAGTGTAGTACACAATACAGTGAAAAAGTTTATCAGAGATTACTACTCCAGTCAGCCTAAACAAATTGTGGAATTTGATTTACGGGAACGGATACAAAGATACTACATTACAAACATTTATGCTTCCTTAGTCGAATAAAAACAAAATGCAAACTCATTGCTACGTGCACGGAAATCCGCGCTGGCGATGCAGTGGTAAAATGGTAGTTAAACTTAACATGCATATTTCCAGTGTCATTGTAGTTTAAAATTATGAATACTGAAGAGAAAAAATCTGAAACTTTAACAAATTTTTAGTGACATAATCCAAGCCATTTACAGATATTGTCCCACTATGTTTTCTAATGACTCAACAAATTAAGTTTCAAGGGGATCGTGACAAGAAGAATCGACTATTTTCATACACCCAGTCAATCATTCTTGACATTTCGTATATTTAGTATATTTATCTGACAGCAAACGGCTCGGTTTCTCTTTACATTACATGAACTTATTTAATCAAAGCAAAAAAAAAATTTTGTTTGTGTTTATGTTACTGTGTCCATTTGGTTGTAAAATGAACCACTATTCATGCCGAGAGTACTGGGTGAGCGATAACGCTCTGGCCACGCATTCGGGTGGAGTCCCTTCCCAGCGATCAGATTTGGGTTTTCCATGGTTCCCTAAATCATTCCAGGCGAATACCCGGCTGGCTCCTTCAAAAGGTCGTGGCCGAAATCCTTCCCGTTCCTTGCACCTATTCCCAGCAGTAGATGGGCTAGCACGCAGGCGTAACGTTGTAAGGGTCGCCGTTTCGATTCCGGCCTCAGGAATGATCGGTTCTAATTAAGTGTTGGGTTCGTCTTGTGTTGTCATCTCTATAGTGTCCCACAATTATATGATGAAAGCCTGAAACTATAGTTACAGTTGGCTAAATAGTCACAGAAACAAAAGGACATAGACATCTACCAGTCTTATGTTAGAATCTACGTTTCTAAGATATAAAAGAGCCAAGTAAAACAGGTATAAAAATAAGAGAGTCACAACCGAAGTAGCGGTGTTTTATTGTTAGGTAACCATGTATTCTATAATAAAACCGTAAATGGTGTGTGTGTGTACCATGAAGACTTTCCTGAATATATATGTGGGTTGATCATGGAGGTGTCTCGAGCCGAATCCATTATTTTTTTTATAATTCGTTGCTTAGCGTGAGCACTTAATGTATAGGTTTGCCACTATGGTCCGGTGAACATGATTTCGGTATTCCATGGTTTCCCGAAATCACTACGGACAAATACTGGTTTGAATCCTTCAGAAGCCCTTAACCGAATTCCTTCCAGTTTCTTGTCCCCATTCCACTAACGGCCTTAATGACCTCGTCGTCGACGAGCTGCAAAGCCCCAACGAAAGAAAACTTTCGTTGCTCGCTGAACGATACCTTTTGAGGAAGAATATCGTATTAAAATTAAAAACTTAGGTACACTGATTTTCTTTAAATGCCACTTTAGCTTTCGTCTTACAGGACTTAAATCTTTCATTTCTTGAATAACGTTGGAATTACTTTGTATTTGTATTACTATCTGATATAAGAATTTTGATTAAAATTAAATTAGATTAAATTGCAACACAGCGCATGCTCCAGTGGCAATTTCGCTAAACACTCATTTTCCACCTTTTCTGAATCCACCTACATTTACCCTTTAAAATTTTAACTTTACCTTTAAAAATTTCAACTTTAAATTCTTTCAACGGTTTTGGCTGATTATTCATCATTTCTCTTGGTAACTTATTTCAATCCCTGACACCCTTACATAAAAAAGAGAATCTTCCCACCCCTTGTGCCTGAAATCGAGTGCCAGCTTGTGGTCATGGTCATCTATTCCCTTCCATGCATTACTTTCAATTCTTACATCAATACCTTTCCATGCCTCATCAGCAATATACGACTTGTACACTCCCATGACCCTCTTCACCCTCCTTCTATCTTCCAATGAGTCCCATTCCAGCTCTTTTATCATATCTGTTACTGTTTGCGTTCTGCGATAATTTCCAGAAACAATCTAGCAGCCCTTTTGCGTTTTAACTGGAGTTTATAAGTCATAGAGTGTTAGTAAATCAATGATAACGAGAAACAAAGGTGAGCTTCCCTTTGTTTTTTGTGGACGAAGTATCATTATAACCTAATAACGGTATAAATTTGGAATTTAAGTTAAATAAAACCCGCCAGTGTGGCTCAGTGCCCTGAGGCGCCGCACTCTGGAGCAGCAGAGTACGACGGGACCGGGCACTAGCCCAGTCCACCGAGTACCAGCCATCCTGATGGAGCGGCGAAGTACAACGGGACCGGGCACTAGCCCAGTCCACCGCGTACCAGCCGTCCTGATGGAGCGGCGAAGTACAACGGGACCGGGCACTAGCCCAGTCTACCGCGTACCAGCCGTCCTGACTGCAGTTTTTCGCAGCCATCAATGGGAATGCCGGAACGATTCCCAATCTCCACTTCATAAATTACACATTTAAAAAAAATACCTGGAACATAGTTACTCATTTCGCATATAGGTAGCAACATTTCACTTCCTCAATTAGTATGTAGTTTGACCTGGCAGTAGGTATAAAATGCTTGGCGCCAGCAACGGCATGAGGCCGTAAAACCAAACCTCCAAATTTGATAATGCCAATAATGAGTAAAATTCATCAGTTATTTGAAAACGTTGGTGAAAAAGAAATTTTATAATGAAATGAAATACGTTGAGCAAGGGCGTATACGGGATCGGAACTAGAGGGGGGCAAGATCTGAGCTGGGGGGGGGGGGTCAACTCATATTGATTTCGAGGAAGTGGGGTGAGAGACGTTTTGTTACAAAATGAAACTCAAACCTATTGAGGAAACTATTTTTATTATTGATTAATCTAGTAATCCAACCACTTAACCAAAGGACCTACTATGTAGTAAATTAAAATCATAACTTAGTTATAGTTTATGTAAACATTAATCGTCTCGGATTCTTAGAAAATTTTTCAGTAACTTGTTTCTCAATATCTCACGGTGTTCTTTCACGAAATTTCGATGCACAATCATCAGGCATAATCCAGCCAATCTTTCCTCTCACAAGGTGCTCCTGAGCCAGTTCTTCACTCGTCGAAGCGTACTGAAGCAACTTAATTTTTCTTTGGGGGGGGGGCAGCAGCCTTCCCCCTGCCCCTCGCTGGATATGCCCATGACGTTGAGCGTCTCCAGAAGGTCTATACTAATGATTTAGCTTAAATGGATGGAGAACCATGTAGTTTTAAATATAACGTGAAGTTATTTATTCCATTTCGTAACGTTACTTTCGATTCATTCGTTACTCCGCCAGACCGTGGATTGGCGGACACAGTCCAAAACACCTGATTTTCAGGGGTTCCAGCAGCAGCGCAAATGATTCTTGCAACCAAGTCCATTTCAGACTCAACAGATGTTTCATACACAACAGATTTAAGTGCCCCAAAGAATGAAACGCAAGCTGCTTAAATCCGGAGAGTGGTGTCAGGCAGCCGGTTCACCACGCCCACGCGCTCTCATGAACACCGCAGCCTAGCGACGGACAGAAACGTTTCTGGTCATGGCACTTATTCGTTTTGATGTTCTACTCTGCCTCTTAACGTTTGTACCGTTATTTACGAGAAAATCTACATATCTATAAAATTTATTTTTGAACATTCAAACAGATACAGCTTTTCTAAATCATTTCGCAAGGGTATTAATACTTCATGTATTTATGTTTCTCAATATAGGTACTGCAGTTAACACATAAAAGCAACTATGCGGTGACTCTTGGTACGAAAAATCAGCATTCTAATCATCATGTCTTGCGGGCCGACAAAAAATTATGATCATTACAACTCGAAAAAATAGAAAAAGGAACGGTTTCGCATCCACTGTGCAGGTTTCGTGGAACATGTAGCACCACAATTTTTTTTTTATCCTCTGTACGACTCGTCAACGCCGATGTCTTTAAAGCCGGCAAACGATTGTGGTCATGTGACTGGGACAAAATCGGTAATGGGTTTTGTCGTGGAATCTTTGAGCATTCGATTCGAATGATTTGGAGAACAATAGAAATTTAAGATGGATGGCCAGTAGGAGGGGATTAAGAGTTCTGGGAACAGCCAATCAGCGTTCAGGGATCGCATGACGTCACGAAGTGAGCAGCCAATCAGCGTTCAAGGTCGTATGACGTCACACGTTAGTTCCTCAACCGGCCGCACAGATGGCACCATCTCCCAAGGGCTTAATTTCTTTGGGCGCAGATATTCCACTCACCCAGGAGAGTGAAAGCTAGCCCGGGGCGTGTTTACACATGATACGCGCTCTGTTTACTATCCATTAGACGTTGCGACAGGTGTCAACTTGCTCATCCAAGGCATCGGGCGTTTTGGCCTTGCATAACATAGTATCGCGGTTTCCGATAGATGGCGGGGCATGTCTCGATACGCGGTTGTGAAAGCTACAAATATTTCCAGGCATAGGTGCATAGTATCCCGTTTCCCGATAGATGGTGCGGCATGCTTCATTTCTCAACGCGATAGGTATTTAACAAGCTTTTAAGAGAAATATTTCGATGTTTGCGTGAGCGGCTATTGTTTGCTCGGGGAGTCCGACAGGTTACGAAATGGCTCCATTACAGAGCGATACAGCTTGGCTGGTGTGTGTTTGCCATCCACCATTATGAAAGCATAGCTGGCTGGCGGACAAAGAAAGTAGGGCGTCCAACACAGCGTTCGTGTGATTGCAGAATTTTGTACAGAGTCTCAGGCTTGCAGCGAATTTCGTATGCATTTGTTCAGGTGTCCTGCTATCGATAAGGAATTCAGGTTGCGCCATATGCCCATTGCACTGCGAAACCGCCCCAGCAGGATACATAGAAATATTTCAGCATTCACTTCGGTTCAAGAAGAAATTATTACGAGATGAGAATAATTATTATATGTCAGTTTTCGTAGTACAAATCTAGGAAACATTTATGGTAGCCCAATCACTCGTGTTTTCAAAACGAAAATCGAAAATTTTGTTTTCATTCTGGGTGACCAGAAAAACTGCTTGAGTCTTTGTATTTAATTAAAAAAATAGATCATGTGAAAGTGTAACTTTTACGTTTAAAACGTGATAATGAACCATGGAATGTCTTGGCATAGGTCAAATTCACGTCTATACAATTCAGTTCTGATATTCGAAATTGGCAGAGGGTGCTTTGCACAAAAAATAACTCTGTGCGAATAACAAGAGGAAATAAGGGCCAGTACGGTGGGATTCCAATATAATTAATCGTTAATGATAACTCGGGAATTTCTGTCACACTGCCATTATTTTAATTTATTAAATTATATGCAATGAAACAAAGCGAGAATCCAACTAATGTTTTAAACTCAAAGAAGTGATTTCCTCATGGATGTGTCTGCAACCTCGATGAACTTTGTGTATTTCTATCCTATTGCTATGGCATTAACTTCCCTGCCCATTTTATCTGAAAAATGCCCACTAAATTAGATTCACATGAATATCAGTTGCCTAATGCAAAGTTGCAGATGTGAAATCCAGTTTCTTTACCTACAGACATTTCTGAAGTGATTACATGTTAATCTCTCCACTGATGTCAAACCAATCAGCCTGTAATTTTTTCAAGCTTATTTCTCAACCCTACAGACTCAGTCTTTGGACAAGAGCCCCACATGAAAATACTTGTGACATGGTTAACAAAGCCTTTCCCACACCAAGGCTAGAAAAAATCAAAGTTTCCAATTTGACCATGGAATGCAACGAGGGAAGAAAGAATTCATATAAGCATCAGTATGACACCTTATTTCTCTAATATATCCACGCCTAGAGAGTATGTGTACCTGTTTTCATGAAATTATTTAGCGTTCTGGCCTCGCATTCGAGAGGACGGCGGTTCCGGGCATCCAGATTTGGGTTTTCCATGATTTCCACAAATCACTCCAGGTGAATGCCGGGATGCTTCCTTCAAAAGGGCCGAATTCCTTCCCATTCCTTGCTCCCCATCCTTTCCCCATCTCAAAAGGCCACGTTGTTAGAGAGACGTTAAAAAGTTTAAAAAATGAAATTATTGTGATAAAGTATAGCAATACCACACATACGCTATCCTTTCAAAATTCGTAGCGTCAAAAACCCATCAATGGTGAAATCCTTTCATTGAAACCGAGAGACATTCACCGACGAAGGTAGGGAAAACCATGGGAACGAGGGAAGAAAGAATTCATATTAGCATCAGTGCGACACCTTATTTACCTAATATTATCTCTGCTGCCATTGGTATAAAATATTTAATCACACTCATAATTTTTGCCATCAAACTCAAACGTATATCATCTGTCTATCCAGACCAATCTATGTATCAATTCTGTTATGCTTTCGTAAGCAATCACAAATTGAGTGTCCTTAGCTGCACTTTGTCTAAAATTCCAATCAATCCCTTGTGACACATCAGTGATTGACTAGAAACAGAGAGATATACCCACCTTTAACTGTATTTTACAGCACAGCACGTATGTTCCAGGAACGAAATACGTCTGTTAATCTTACTAATTTCACCCCTGTCGAATCGAAGTACGCCAGTCCTATGTGATAAAAATCGAGTCACGCTAAGGCAGTGCTAAGCACTGAACATGCCTGAGACCATCGCCTGTGACCAAGGTGGAGATACTCCCTTATAGAAGAAATCCAGTGCCAGCTTCTACTGATATTCTATTCCTAATTCTTTCACCAAGATCCACCCCTAGCCTCATCGCCAACATACCCACAGCACTTCCTCAAACCTCCTTCTGTTTTCCAATGATTCCCATTCAAACCCCTGATCAGTTACAGACAGGGTTACCTTCTGTTCGTGCGTTAAAGTAAACCAAAAATTCAAAATTCGCAAAGTCTTCTCCTAATCAGTAACCAGGTACCAAAATGTTCACTTAAGGTGGTTCTACTGCAGTTTTCCAGGAAATTATTTTTCAATAAATCAGGACCCAGGGGAGTTCTCCATTCGGCTTAAAATGTTCCCATCTAACGCCAACCTTCGGATTCAGGACCAAGTCTGACATTTGTTTGTAATTGCATGCTTTGTTCAAGTAACCACGATAAAGTTACCATAATGCTCTTAGCTAACTGATAGTTTCTTGGTCATCAAACAGACATCATAACCCACATTTTCATAGAAGATCCCCACACATCGACAAGTATCCAAAACGTCACCATAGGTTCTATTACGCCTAAGATAGTGCTCACACTTGATCTGTCGTAAATTGTTAGGTCAAAGTGGGTGTTTAGATATTTTATCCACTCAGGCCTCATCACCTAAAGTCTAGTGCGAGATTGTGGTCATGGTCAACTTAGGCTCCATACACCACTCAGAATTATTCCACCAATATCCATTCTAACAGCATTATACGCCACCTACAGCCCCGCAACACTCTTCCTATGTTCCAATGACATACCAGCTCCAGCTCCTTTATTATGTCACTTACTGAATATTTTCCACAGATAAATCTAGCTGCCCTCCTTTGCACCTTGCATTTGATGTACAAAAAATGTGGACTCCATACTACACCACACAAGCAATGGTCTGACTGTGGGTTTGTACCCAAGTCCTTCGCTTCTCTGGTACATCACCCCTCTCTGTTAAATGATTTTTGTGTAGTGAGAATCACAAGTCATATGCCAACACAAACGGTAGTAAACTGTAAAGAGCACATCGAAATGGGAGATTGCCTAAGCCCTGAAACAATGGTTAGAAGCACACGTTGATGGTGAGCATAATTCTATAGCCATATATTTTAGACTCAAATCCACATAGGAATGACACGCGCACACACTTGTACATGCATACCGCGAGGTCGACAGAACTAACAGCAAGCATCACGGAAACGATGAAGTGGGGCAGAATTGTCGTTACAACTGATTAACTGGACAGAACTATCGTTATAAAAATCATCAGACAGACGAGTTATTGGAGGGACAGCAAAATCATTCGTCCAGACAGACGTGTTTATAGAAGGTATTACCATATTTACACATACAGACACAGAGAGAGACGCACAAACACTCACATTTCCATGCCTTCAGCGAGCTAGACACAACATCCAGCCCCAATCATGGCGACGAAAAAGTGGGGTAGAATCCCCATGGCTCATAACTGACCAAAAAATCATCAGTAACATATGTTCCAGGCACCATACTCTTCACATCAACATCATCTCATTTATTTCACACTACAGACCTCACTACCATCCAGTATCATGTGTGCTAGGTACAAAACTGTTCACATCAGCACCAACACGTCTATCCCACACCTAAGCTTTTTCTGCCATTCAGTAACATGTGCCCCCCATGTACCACGAGTAGCAGTAGACACTTGGTCATCAGACAGATATCATAACTCCCATATTCATACTAGGTCTCACCCACAAATCCATATGTCACCTCACACAAGCATAAGTGCAGGAACAGCACATCATACATCCAGACAAACGAGATAAAGGAAGGTATCACCACATTTACGCAAAAAAAAAAAACACACAGAGATAGAGACGCATACACACGTACATTTCCATGCCTACAGCGATCTCGACTCAACAACTAGCCCAATCGTGGCAACGAAAAAGTGAAACAGAACACCCATGACTGGCCAAAAATCATAGAAAGACACACATACACACACACACTCACATGTCAAAGCATTCACAGCAGTTCCATTCATCACCATACATAACTGGAGGAAAGAGACTGAACATGCTAGATCCAAACTGAAGAGTTACAGGATGTGTGAAGTTTGAAATCACAGTCACATCTCTCCCACACCGCAACCCTTTCGGTCATTTAAGTAACATGTGACCCAGGTACCATGAGTTACAATAGACACTTGTCTATCAGACGGGTATCATAACCTCCATATTCATACTAGGTCTCACCCACAAACCCATACGTCTCCACACAAGCACAAACATATGGGAGGAACAGCAATTCATACGTCCAGATAAATGAGTTTAAGGAAGGTATCACCATACTTACGCATACAGACACAGAGAAAGACGCACACAGACACATATATCCATGCCTACAGCGAGCTCAACACAACAACCAGCCCAATCATGGCAAAGAAAAAGTGGGACAGAACCCCCATGGCTCAAGACTGACAAAAAAAATCATCATTAACATGTGTTCCAAGTAACAAACTCCTCACATCAAAATCATATCATTTAACTCACACTACAGACCTCTCTGCCATTCAGTATCGTTGGTAATATGTACAAAGCTAATTTCATAAGTTACCACATACATACAAGTAACTGCAGGAAAGGGACCCGACACACGACATCCACACTGAGGTGTTACATGATAGGCAGATGATAGCATGTCTTTACAACACATCTCAGTGCTCACCACACATACTTGATTTTTAATGTGCCATCAGTATAGCTGGTGGCTGGAACTAAGCTCTTGGCAATGTTTGGCCAAAAGTCATTTGTTAATAGCAGCTCATCAAAGACAAATTTTGGGTGAACCTGCCCAGGCGGGCGCGGCGGGAGGTGGCCACCCTTCCCCACTGCGGACAGAAATACCGTAATACGCCGGTCTAAAAGAGCGGACCGCGATGGTTTACCGGAGTTTTCCGACCGGGACCTACTACCGGTAACCGCATTTTTAGGACCGCACTGAAGACCGGAATTTCATTGCGCTCGAGGCGGTAATATGCGCCGGTATACCGACCTACTAAAACACGATGTACGCGTCCGCTGTGAGGAAGGGTGGCCCACCTCCCGCCGCGCCCGCCTGGGCAGGTTCACCCAAAATTTGTCTTTGATGAGCTGCTATTAACAAATGACTTTTGGCCAAACATTGCCAAGAGCTTAGTTCCAGCCACCAGCTATACTGATGGCACATTAAAAATCAAGTATGTGTGGTGAGCACTGAGATGTGTTGTAAAGACATGCTATCATCTGCCTATCATGTAACACCTCAGTGTGGATGTCGTGTGTCGGGACCCTTTCCTGCAGTTACTTGTATGTATGTGGTAACTTATGAAATTAGCTTTGTACATATTACCAACGATACTGAATGGCAGAGAGGTCTGTAGTGTGAGTTAAATGATATGATTTTGATGTGAGGAGTTTGTTACTTGGAACACATGTTAATGATGATTTTTTTTTGTCAGTCTTGAGCCATGGGGGTTCTGTCCCACTTTTTCTTTGCCATGATTGGGCTGGTTGTTGTGTTGAGCTCGCTGTAGGCATGGATATATGTGTCTGTGTGCGTCTTTCTCTGTGTCTGTATGCGTAAGTATGGTGATACCTTCCTTAAACTCATTTATCTGGACGTATGAATTGCTGTTCCTCCCATATGTTTGTGCTTGTGTGGAGACGTATGGGTTTGTGGGTGAGACCTAGTATGAATATGGAGGTTATGATATCCGTCTGATAGACAAGTGTCTATTGTAACTCATGGTACCTGGGTCACATGTTACTAAATGACAGAAAGGGTTGCGGTGTGGGAGAGATGTGGCTGTGATTTCAAACTTCACACATCCTGTAACTCTTCAGTTTGGATCTAGCATGTTCAGTCTCTTTCCTCCAGTTATGTGTGGTGATGAATGGAACTGTGTGAATGCATTGACATGTGATGTGTGTATGTGTGTCTTTCTATGATTTTTGGCCAGTCATGGGTGTTCTGTTCCACTTTTTCGTTGCCATGATTGGGCTAGTTGTTGAGTCGAGATCGCTATAGGCATGGAAATGTACGTGTGTATGCGTCTCTATCTCTGTGTGTTTTTTTGCGTAAATATGGAGATACCTTCCTTTATCTCGTTTGTCTGGATGTATGATGTGCTGTTCCTGCACTTATGCTTGTGTGAGGTGACATATGGATTTGTGGGTGAGACCTAGTATGAATATGGGAGTTATGATATCTGTCTGATGACCAAGTGTCTACTGCTACTCGTGGTACATGGGGGGCACATGTTACTGAATGGCAGAAAAAGCTTAGGTGTGGGATAGACGTGTTGGTGCTGATGTGAACAGTTTTGTACCTAGCACACATGATACTGGATGGTAGTGAGGTCTGTAGTGTGAAATAAATGAGATGATGTTGATGTGAAGAGTATGGTGCCTGGAACATATGTTACTGATGATTTTTTGGTCAGTTATGAGCCATGGGGATTCTACCCCACTTTTTCGTCGCCATGATTGGGGCTGGATGTTGTGTCTAGCTCGCTGAAGGCATGGAAATGTGAGTGTTTGTGCGTCTCTCTCTGTGTCTGTATGTGTAAATATGGTAATACCTTCTATAAACACGTCTGTCTGGACGAATGATTTTGCTGTCCCTCCAATCTGAATGGTAGAAAGGGTTGCGGTGTGGGAGAGACGTGTTGATGGTAAATATAATCAACTGGGGCGGGATGAACACTATTTATGGTATAAACACTTAGGTTTATGGTGAAAACATGCCATCTTTTGCACACCTTCTATATCGCCAGGCTGATGATATGTAAGGAGACTTCTGTTTTTCAGCCAGTCATGAGGCAAGAGAGTACTACACCACTTTTTTGTTTCCATGATTGGTACCGGTAGTTGTGTAGTCTTGGACATGTGTATCTGCGTCTCTCTTTGTGCATGTAAGCGTAAGTAACTCGTCTGTCTGATGATTTTTGTAACGATAGTTCTGTCCAGTTAATCAGTTGTAACGGCAATACTGCCCCCACTACATCGTTTCCGTGATGCTTGCTGTTAGTTCTGTCGACCTCGCTGTATGCATGTACAAGTGTGTGGGTGTGTCATTCCTCTGTGGATTTGAGTCTAAAATATATGGTTATAGAATTATCAACGTGTGCTTCTAACCATTGTTTCAGGGCTTAGGCAATCTCCCATTTCGATGTGCTCTTTACAGTTTA
>JARYHS010011124.1:0-17839 GCA_031002005.1 Vandiemenella viatica | reverse complement strand
TGCCCTGGCACGGTCTCGGCCTATTGCCTGCCCTGCCGCCTGAGAGATACAGCAATCTCACTGCAGATCGTTGGCAGAGGCCCTCGGGAGGCGTGCTGCGTGCAAAGTGTCTGCGAGCCAATGGCCGCTAAGCGCGCTGCTCCGCTGTTCGAGCAGGCCCACAAAATCGAGTTTTACTGTTGTCCGCTTATTATTCTCAACGGAACAGGATGTAAAATTATATGTATATCTACATCAAAATCAAGCAGTTTTATAAGTAAAAAAAATGTTCCTCTGACACCAAAGTGCCATAGTTCATATTAGTCCCACTACCAGTCTCTATCGTCTCTAGGAAAACATACTACCGCATCTCTTATGCTGTTAGCCTCAACTATATAGGTCAATGCTAGCGGCATTCTACAGATAAATATAAAAAATTACGGAAGCATTTTGTAAATTTATTTGTCACTAGTGTTAACCTGTGACCATCATTTTGATACGGACATGGGTCAAAGGTCATGACAAGTTCATCTGACCTGACTAAAATGCGAACTAAGTTTCACATTAAATTCTGCGTAATAAAGAAACGCCCACTTTGTTTACTTTTTAATAGCTTTATCATTAAGTGTTATGTCCAATATACAGCCACGCTGCGTGAAAGTAGTGATTTAAAAATGGCAAAAACGGGAAGGACTTACCGAGCGTGGTGGGTGATTGTTAAACACTCTGGTCCCGCATTCGAGAGGACGCCGGTTCGAATTCCGGTCCGGGCAACCAGATTTAGGTTTTCCATGGCTTCCCCAAATCATTCCAGGTGAATGCCGGGATGCTTCCTTCAAAAGACCGTTGCCAAATTCATTCCCGTTTCTTGTCCAAAGCCGCACCTCGCATCTAATCACCTCGACGTCGATGAGGCCTAAAGTCATAAACAAAAAATAATGGAAGGACTTCATTGGATCGTAAAATGCAATTTTACTTCGGGTTTTCATTTTTTTAAGCTGTTAAGTTTTACCATACTTTTTTAGCTAACTAAACGTATTTAGTTCTAAATAAAACATCGCAAAAAAGCGATCTTAATAAATAAATTGCCGAATTAATTTCTTCGCATTTGTTCAGCAATTCGCTTATAACGTCGATTTTTCTCTAATATCTTTAGGCTATAGGAAACCGTTGCAAAACTCCAACTACCAGACGCAGCCTACTTTCCAGAGAAGCTTCGTTGACGGTATTCATTAATCAACAGGCCAGGCTTAAATAAGCTGTTCCAGACATTCTGCTCAGAAGTAAAATACTCAAATACTCACGTCGTATAACTTCCAACGTCCAGAAGCAGTTAGCTATTTATATGAGCTAAACGCCCCCTGACAACTTTTTTCTCAAAAGTTGAATCATTAGATGAAAACTCTGTACAAATACTAAGAATTCAGAAGCCGCGTAGACATATAATGTTCAATAGTGGTGAACAGAGAAGGTTTGATGAAAATTCTAATTAATAAATACAGGAGATTGAGACACTATACCAATAAACTCACAAATAAAAATTAATTCAAAACGGAAAATCAAAACTCTTTTCCTATGAAAAATAGTGAAAACTGATAGTTGTGGCTAGATGCAGCTATGCCTAGATGTCTTACTACCTTTTTTTTTAAAAAAAAAACAACGTATATCGCTAGTAAAATTAGAGTGTTAAACTTGGACTCCAAAATACACAATACTTTTCTTGGTTACTGGACGTCAGGTATCACAAATATGAAACTGAACCAGTATGTTAGTTCAGATAAGTTGCAGAAATGGTTCATTAAACGTTTATTGGCAGCGGCTAAATTAAAAAGGATCAATACAATATGATATTTGACTGATGCTCACAGCATCGTTGAATTAAATCGTTTGACTGGGTGTACGATCTAACTGCAATCAACTGTGAGCAGATCTATTATTCAGTATGATTATATTAAGTGCAAATACGATAATTAATTTGTACGTTCGATTGAAATATGCGGAAATGAATCATACTTGTAACAGTCAGGTAAATTACTGTTTCTCTTTATAGCTAACTGCTTAGCAAAGGCAGAACGTACGCTAGGGAACGAAAATAGGAATTGTTTGGCGCTCATTAAGCGACTACTCACCCACAGAACATAAAATTATTTATTGTTCTCTATTCATGCCTTTTACTTCGATGATAATACGATTTTTTTCCGGCAACTATTACAGAACCGCTGATTTTTATACTAGAGTTTTTTTTCTTTCATTGTAAGAACTTTTCAGTGGTACAAAATACTACCTAATAACATGGGTCACTTAATACACATTATGTGTAATTCATGGTTATCCGATGACATACTTTTGGTAAAGGTTTCTTTGTTTCCTCCAACTATTGGCAGACGGTTGATACAAAACTGCAATGGTGAAAGAAAACTCATTGTTGGAAAATAATGCTGAAGTGAACTGTAAAACTTCCAAAATATATGCGCTATTTCTCTTGAATGCTAAATTGGATATTACATTACAGCATAAACTCAAATATACAATTATTAGACAAATCACAAATGTTCAACCTAACAAGTTCAGTATGGAGATGGAAGAGAGAATCTGGAAGAATATAATGTAATTAACTTTAAACTTGGCCTCATCAATCGTCTGTGCAAATATATTAACATGCACCATTACTGTGAATCGAGAATGATGCGACTATTAGAAAAGGTTCTAATAAACCGAATAGTAATGGGAGAAAACATTTATTAAATATAGTGAATGATGAATAGAACTGTTAATCCTTTAAAATAGTGGTACTATGCCGGGAAATAAATTTCATTGGTGTAAACAGCTATAAATATGATAAAGTCATTCAATGGCAAAAAACGTTGCACAATATCTAAAAGTCGTGATATATTAATTGCACGGAATTTGTATTGGTCATCAGACATTCTATTAAAACCATTTTGACCAACCCAGGATTACCTTTGGTACTGGTGTCATTGTCTCTTCCACTGCTGGCCAGAGAAATATAACTACCCTCTTTTCTCGTTTCCTATAAAAAAAAACACACATCAACGATATGTCAAGAAGCAATCCGTCAAATTCTGGTAGGAACTCCTTACTGTATATTGCGTGTTTTGAGTTGTGTTAGCTATGGCCGATGAAATATCAATACCTCAAAATTCGTCCATTTTTATTAATAAAATAGGATGAGTATGAGAAATTCCTTGGTAATGATGAAATGGTTCCAATGTTTGGAGAGCAATACATGTACTTGTATGAGAACGTGACATCTATGCTTGGATGTATTAGATAAATAGTAGATTTGTTTTGTGAATTTTGATAGTGCTAAAAAAATACTAGTTACCAGCGAGGTAAGGGAGCTTCCACAAAACTACGTAGCTCCATTTTTGCCTCCTGTGAACTCCCCCCAACGTAGGAACGTGGCTTGGATTTGCGATCACGTAGCATTTTTCCCCATTGATTCGAGAAGATATTTTATACAGTGTTATCTTGTCATACTATCGTAAATTACGTACGGAGATAGTTAAATAACAGAATTAAATATTCACGTGCTGTTGTGTGTTCTGTACATTATTTTAACTGTGACAAATAATACGAGTAAGAAGCTACGTGGCTTGGCTTGGATCCCCCCCTCCCCCATGCATCTCAGCGTAGCTTTCCAGCCAACCCTCCCGTCCCCCCCCCCCAGACTGAGCCACGTAGTTTATGGACGCTCCCTATTTGTGATCTTTTATGAAGCACTTCGATTATAGTGCAAACATCGCTATCCATATTACCACTGCACTTGTACTTTTCAGAGTACAATCTTTCAAAAGCCTTCAAATATACGCCAATAACATTCCCAATCTAGAAGATTTGATGTCTCTATTTCCATCACACTCATACACATGTTTAACTATTAATAAGGGTGTGAGAGTGAGGAAGTAAGAATAGGAAATCATTTAGATTCTTTGCTTGCTTTGTTTAAGAGCTGGGTGTTACACCTTCGTTCCGCTTTTCTTTAACACCGTTCAGTGAGCATAAACCACTATAACACAGTGTGGCGTTTCTCTCCACTAAACAGCCGCCAATAGAAAGTCTATGGCAGTTATCTACGTCGCGTGAGTAGCGGACGACTGTCGTAGCATCACTTAGCGTAACAAGTAGGTAGCGTGCGACCTTGTGCCTGCTCACGCATGTGTGTACGGTTGCGTACGGTTACTACCTGCCCCGCGTTGCGTCAGGATGGACAGACCCGTTCTCGTGCCCTCCTCCTCACAGCCACCTCCCAGTCCTCTTCAGTAGGCCAGGCAACGTCTCAGCTGTCGCACTTGCCCGGAGCAGCTGCCGCTACTGTGTCTTCAACACACGCTCGCTGGTCCAACCAGTAGGTATCAATGTTCCTAACTTCTCCTGTTACACTTTAAAAAAATACGTACTGACAGATCGGCACCTTATAATAATTTTTTTTAAATTGCAACTGCTGTGCTTCAATCAAAGTGCATGGCTGCTTAAAGTATTTGAGTCCGGGACAAGTCCATTATTTTATAGAATACTAGCTATTACCAGTGACTTCGTATGAGTGGACTTAAAATTTTATTGCTAGAATTGGATATAGAAAGCTGAAAGTTACGTAAATATGTCCCACAAAACACGGAGTCAGTATAATATGACGGGGAAGCCATCCCCATACCATTCTAATATTGAAACTATCTCATAAAGAGAACCAATTTCCATTTCGTTTTTCATTTTTTTTTTTTTTTTTTTTAGAAAACTACCTATTATAGTTTCCCCGGCAGTGGTTTAGGTTGTGTCTGTACATGATATTTATGAACAGATCATGCACAAACCGCTTGCGAGAGAAATAAAGCCTGAGGGACAAATAGAACATTATAGATTCCTACACACGCTATCCGTCTGTCTACCATCGTTCGGTTGATTAAAAGTTTCATTACAAAATATGTTATTTGTCCCGGATAAGTCCTTCCACGAAACACGGTATTTCCTTGTCAAACTTAATCAAGATCTGTTTAGCCATTTAGTAGTAAAACGTAACAAACAGACATAGAATCTATGTCTGTGGAATCGATTTTAAAACTGAAATAGAATTCGAAAATTTAGAATGGTAAAAACAGAAAATTTAGCTGAATTTTAATGGTGCAGAAAAATTCGTAAAGCGAGAAAATTAAGTGCTGAAGCACGATGTCATCATAGCTCTCTCTTAGTCAAGCTAAGCGTTCAGCGTCAAACACATACCAATGTTATTGTGAAACCAATTTATAGCGGTTTGTTTAGAAAAATTGATGAAGATGATATATAGAAATACAGTGTTAACAGCCAGCATAAAAACAAAGTGGACAATTAATAATAAAGTGAAAGTAGAAAAGCGCTAGTGTAGATTATATTTACGACTAGCAGCGATTCGGTAAATTCTCTGTACCTCATTGTAGTTAACCAGAAAAATCAGTCTTACACTCTCTTAGTACGGCGTGGTGATATGTTACATTACTACATAGAGGGGACAAAATGTGTTCAATTCTCTTGAGATCCTAGTGTTCAATAATTAATTTCGCCTTTGTTAAATAATTCAGAAGTTTCTTTTTCATTGTTCACCAGCAGTGAACATCAAATTTCTTAAAATTCTTAGAGACTTCACTTCTGTCAAAGTCATGTCACTCGGTTTTCGTAAAAAAATATGCAATACTTGCAGGATTTTCAGCAGCGTTTATATATATTCCAGAAATGGTATTAACGCAAATGTAAACTTTAAATGCTATCACATATAAGGAAACTTTTGCATTGCATAGTTGATCTTTTATGACATTTCCTCTGAAGAAGATGCCAATCGCACAATAAGAAACTACTAGCTCTTATAGAATTAAAACATCTCTTTGAGTTGGTTCGTATCTGAAAAACAAAAACGAGTAAGAAGTTAAAGTGAAATAGCAAAAGTGTATTTTCACGGCAATTCTGATTCCTTGGTTAGGGGTTTGGCACCATTACCAGAAGTGCAAATACTATCGACCGCCCATAGCTATTAAACTTTCTGTGCTCATAGAAACGTCTGCTCTGGATAATCGAAATACGTAACTTATTGATAAGTGCCTCTTCTGCCACTACGGAAATATTAATAACAGTTTCCTTTCTTTTTTCAGGTTGAATAATATTCCTCCCCGTGGTTGTTAGCTGAGAATGTGCTGAGTGTTTTTTCGCAGCCAGAACTAAACATACAATGGGTCCTCTCTTTCTCATAGTCTTCTTTCTGCACGGTGAGTACAGTTTTGGTACATATTTCTTCACATGTCGTCCGAATAACTGTGTTGAATGTAACCGTTTCAAGACTTTTTTGCTCATGTGCTACTTATAAAACTTTGAATTTCAGTGCGAAAAGTTTTGTGTGTCGGTGACCTAAAATATTTTTCTTATTTACTAGACTTAAAGCCGTAATAATCAAACTGTGAAAGCGTGAGTAATCTTCTAATAATGATGGCAGTACGGTGACTATAAAACAACTCAGGAAACTTGTTACCAAAAATCACTGTAGAAAGTACTAAACCAAAGCTATCTAAATCCTTTATTATTAAGTTTCCCTGCCGACTAGGATGCTAGCGATTTCCGTTTTTTTTAATATTACTTTTTAATACAGGAACTAAATAGTGGGCACCAGATAAGTTTTTTTAAATAAAAAATTATTTTATTTAAAAAAATCCTAGCTGGTTTTTATGTATTTGTACGGAATCTTAAATATTTACAATATAAAAATTAGTTCTGGTAGCTTAGTGGTTAATTCGCTTTGCTTTAAAACATTCGCTGCTCCGGTCCCGGGTTCGAATCCCGGCAGGCGCAGGAATTTTGAGAGTTGTGTTTGATCACATGAGCTACGCCAGGCCGCTCCGTGGTTCGGATTCCACGTTAAACTGTAGGTCCCAGAGGAAAGGAACTGGCCGTCCTACCTCTGACACAATGGCTTAGTATGCTCCTTCGGGAGGATCCAACCAACCTTCGGGTTGTGGACTAAGTCAAGTCAAGTCATGTTACTCCTTGCCAAGTTAGCAACCCACCAGTGAATGTCCGTCAAAATCAGTTCACACACTAAATAAGATCCATATAAATTATACATATTTGTTAATAGCCGAAAAAATGTTTCATATTGTAAAATATCATTCAAGTAAATTTTTCAATATTTTAGTACATGTGCTGAGGAACGAATGTTTGCTTAAAACTGCTCTGGAGGGGACTGTAAACGGAGAGAAGAGAAGAGGTCGGCGAAGGATGAAAATGATGGATGATATAATGATAAAGGGGAGATATATAGAAACTAAGAGAATGACGGAACACAGGCAGGCGTGGAGGGCTGTCACTGTGCGTGGACCTGTTGTATAGCAGAAAACACTTGATGATGATTCGTACATCCAAGAAGATTACAAAGATTTTTTAGATTTTGGTCGAAATATGAAAATGCTCTTGGTCGATCACTTTCAAACACCATATCTCCCACACCGCCACTGTTGCCGACATGCAACCACCATAGTGTACGATGGGAGACTCAAGGCTGCTACCACACAAAACATCAGTACTCTGAGCTAGGTAGTTGTGGTTTCAAAAGTAAAATATAGGTTCAAAAACGTCTATTTATATACTGCAAAACATAACACAAATCACGTACACTTTAATCCACCAGTGTTTCTAAGATTAATCCTGATGCTTTGCACTGAAAACCACACTGTTATAATTTTCAACTTAACAGTCTACTTCGTACTTAAAAGACAGAAAACCAAGCAAAATAAACCGATTGTTTACTGAATAGTAATACATGTATTGTGAATTACTATGGTAAACCTAATACAGGTAAAAGTTTTACTAACATTTGAAATTCTAACTAAATTACAGCAAGCATCACGAAGAAAATCTTGTATTGAGCCAAAAAAATTTCTCTGTGGGACACATAGTCGAAAAGCCGTTAACGTTTTCTTTCGTAACGGCCGTGATTTGAAAGCTGATGTAAAATATCCGATTATTTCTGACATTATAGCTCTTTCCTTTCCTGCATTGTGTTCTCTTTGACGAATTTTAAGTAATTGTAATTGCCATGACTCAGAGATTGCAATAAATATAACGTTCGGAGTAGAGGTGAGTAAAAAAAGTAGTCAGACAAACGCTTCATACATCACAAAGGAGAAGGACAGCAAACAAAACCAAGCAACATTTAGAAACACGAATTATGAGTCTCCAGTAAGAGGGGGCAGGGGCCATTAATTTCCTTCGTGAAACGCGAGAGATTATGAGAAGGCGCGGCAAAAAAGTCCTTCAGCAGTGAAATTCTTGCCCGCTGTCCCACCCTCACGGGCGTAAATTACGGGGGGAGCGACTGCGCAACATAAATTAAAGCGCACACAAATTCGCGTGCGCATTAATTCATGAAACACTTGGTGTTTAAATATTGGTGCAGGCTGGCACAGACAAAAACAGAAAGCATCTTCAAACAACTGAAAGAATTAATGCCTTAATCCCCGTAGTTCCCACGCAGCTAAAAAAGCTGAAGAAGGGGAGACACAGCCTAATTGAATTGCTCCAAACAAAGTCTCTTTAAAGGGGAAATTAACATAAAGAAATTAAAAATGAATAGTAAATAAATGAACGAAATTTTCTTCTTTAAATCAAGATATGCCTAACAATAAGACAAAGGGAATTCCAATCAACAAATAAAAGATTTTCAGTTCAAGGTTGTACCTTATTAACGTACTTCCTATTATGTTCAATTTTTTAAATAATTATATTAAATATGATGATTTATGTCAATTTTTTCATTACCAATCCGAGAAAATAAATTTTATTTTATTGCCGTAATCTTATATATATATAAAAATAGACGTGTTTTTTCCTATATTTCACTTTTCAGCCACCACTACCTAGCACAGATCACTGATGTTTGTGGGTGGAAGTAGCATGGAGTTTCCTGTCGTGCACAACGTTGGCCGAATGCCGATAGCTGTGGGGATGTGAGAGATATAATGATTAAAGTTGATCAGTGCAGGGCGATTTCATATTTCGCCCAAAAATTCGTATCTTCGTATACTTCTCTTTCCTGCCACAACTACATAACATAGACTTTTGGTGTTTGTGTATGGTAGTAGAATCGTCTTTCCTGTCGTGCACTATGGTTGTTAGATGTCGGTAGCTATGGGGATGTGGGAGATATGGGGGTTGAAAGTGGTCGACCTGTGGCAATTTCATACTTCTGCCAAAGACAAAAGTGTCATGGTGTATCACTTTTCAGCGAAAACTATAGATCACAGATAACTGGCGTTTGTGTGTAGTAGTAGCACAGAGTCACCTTTCGATCACAACAGCGACCGAATTTCAGAAACTGTGGTACTGTGGTAGATATGGTGGTTGTAAGTGGCCGACCAAGTATATTTTCGCATTTCGAATGTCTCCGCATATGTCACTTTTCTGCCACAACTACATAGCATAGAGCATTGGTGTTTGTGTTTGGTAGTAGAATCGTATCTCATGTAGTGCACTATGGTTGTTAGAGGTCGGTAGCTATGGGGGTGTGGGAGAAATGGGGGTTGACAGTGGTCAACCTGTGGCAATTTCATACTTCTGCCAAAGACAAAAGTGTCATGGTGTATCACTTTTCAGCGAAAACTACACATCACAGATAACTGGCGTTTGTGTGTAGTAGTAGCACAGAGTCACCTTTCGATCACAACAGCGGCCGAATTTCAGAAACTGTGGTACTGTGGTAGATATGGTGGTTGTAAGTGGCCGACCAAGTATATTTTCGCATTTCGAATGTCTCCGCATATGTCACTTTTCTGCCACAACTACATAGCATAGAGCATTGGTGTTTGTGTTTGGTAGTAGAATCGTATCTCATGTAGTGCACTATGGTTGTTAGATGTCGGTAGCTATGGGGGTGTGGGAGAAATGGGGGTTGAAAGTGGTCGACTTGTGGCAATTTCATACTTCTGCCAAAGACAAAAAGTGTCATGGTGTATCACCTTTCAGCGAAAACTACACATCACAGATAACTGGCGTCTGTGTGTAGTAGTAGCACAGAGTCACCTTTCGATCACAACAGCGGCCGAATTTCAGAAACTGTAGTACTGTGGTAGATATGGTGGTTGTAAATGGCCGACCAAGTATATTTTCCTATTTCGACTGTCTCCGCATATGTCACTTTTCTGCCACAAATACATAGCATAGAGCATTGGTGTTTGTGTTTGGTAGTAGAATCGTATCTCATGTAGTGCACTATGGTTGTTAGTTGTCGGTAGCTATGGGGGTGTGGGAGAAATGGGGGTTGAAAGTGGTCAACCTGTGGCAATTTCATACTTCTGCCAAAGACAAAAGTGTCATGGTGTATCACTTTTCAGCGAAAACTATAGATCACAGATAACTGGCGATTGTGTGTAGTAGTAGCACAGAGTCACCTTTCGATCACAACAGCGGCCGAATTTCAGAAACTGTGATACTGTGGTAGATATGGTGGTTGTAAATGGCCGACCAAGTATATTTTCGTATTTCGACTGTCTCCGCATATGTCACTTTTCTGCCACAACTACATAGCATAGAGCATTGGTGTTTGTGTTTGGTAGTAGAATCGTATCTCATGTGGTGCACTATGGTTGTTAGATGTCGGTAGCTATGGGGGTGTGGGAGATATGGTGGTTGAAAGTGATCGACCTGTGGCAATTTCATACTTCTGCCAAAGACAAAAGTGTCATGGTGTATCACTTTTCAGCGAAAACTACACATCACAGATAACTGGCGTTTGTGTGTAGTAGTAGCACAGAGTCACCTTTCGATCACAACAGCGGCCGAATTTCAGAAACTGTGGTACTGTGGTAGATATGGTGGTTGTAAGTGGCCGACCAAGGATATTTTCGCATTTCGAATGTCTCCGCATATGTCACTTTTCTGCCACAACTACATAGCATAGAGCATTGGTGTTTGTGTTTGGTAGTAGAATCGTATCTCATGTAGTGCACTATGGTTGTTAGATGTCGGTAGCTATGGGGGTGTGGGAGATATGGGGGTTGAAAGTGGTCGACTTGTGGCAATTTCATACTTCTGCCAAAGACAAAAGTGTCATGGTGTATCACCTTTCAGCGAAAACTACACATCACAGATAACTGGCGTCTGTGTGTAGTAGTAGCACAGAGTCACCTTTCGATCACAACAGCGGCCGAATTTCAGAAACTGTGGTACTGTGGTAGATATGGTGGTTGTAAGTGGCCGACCATGGATATTTTCGCATTTCGAATGTCTCCGCATATGTCACTTTTCTGCCACAACTACATAGCATAGAGCATTGGTGTTTGTGTTTGGTAGTAGAATCGTATCTCATGTAGTGCACTATGGTTGTTAGATGTCGGTAGCTATGGGGGTGTGGGAGAAATGGGGGTTGAAAGTGGTCGACTTGTGGCAATTTCATACTTCTGCCAAAGACAAAAGTGTCATGGTGTATCACTTTTCAGCGAAAACTACACATCACAGATAACTGGCGTTTGTGTGTAGTAGTAGCACAGAGTCACCTTTCGATCACAACAGCGGCCGAATTTCAGAAACTGTGGTACTGTGGTAGATATGGTGGTTGTAAGTGGCCGACCAAGGATATTTTCGTATTTCGACGAAAGGCATGTGTCTCCGCAGATTTCACTTTTCTACCACGACTACATAGCATAGAGCATTGGTGATTATGTGTGGTAGTAGAATCGTGTCTGTTGTCGTGCACTATGGTTGTTAGATGTCTGTAGCTATGGGGGTGTGGAAGATATGGGGAATGAAAATGGTCGACCTGCGGCAATTTCATATTTCTTCCAAAGACGCATGTGTCACGGTGTATCACTTTTAAGTGAAAACTATCAATCGCAAATCACTGGCGTTTGTGTGGGGTAGTAACACAGAGTCTCCCATCGATCACAACGTTGGCCGAAATTCGGTAACTGTGGGAGTGTGTGAGATATGGTGTTTGAAATTGGTCGATCATGAATATTTTCGTGTTTCATCCAAAGACTTGTGTGTATCCGTAAATTTTACCTTGCTGCCGGAATTTCATAGCGCAGAAGACTGGTACTTGTAGGTGGTAATAGTATCGAGTCTCCCATCGTGCACTAGGGTGGTTAGATGTCTAAGCTGTCAATATGAATTCTTTACAATCACGAACGAAGTCGTGGGTACCAGCTAGTTATTTAATAAAAAAGACGTGAATTATTTTGCAGTTACCAAAAAATTATTTTTACGTTAACCTAATCGTAACTTACTATTAAATATACATGATTTTACTTGCCTAGGTGTCTTTGGTGTCAATTGAACAGATTTCGTACAGGTCACGGAGTATGGAATGCAACCACGCATAAGTGGGGTCTCCGTGAAGATGCGTTGTGTGACTGTGGTGGTATACAAACTGCTGACCACATTGTGATGGACTGTCCAGCAAGAAGATTATCTGTAGGTCTTCTCACACTGCATCAAGCTGGACCAGCTGCATGAAGATGGCTTGAATCTATAGATCTAGTTATCTAATTGACATGTCTTTTGTTGTACTTGGCATACGATAATAATAATACTATTACATAGAGGAATCGTGAAAAATTAATTTCGGATATACAGTTATGCAGCGAAGAGGAGGCAACAATCTTTGATCTACTAACTTTTTCTTTGAATAAAACTAGAAAACTACGGTTCTTAGTTTATCGTTATCGGCTTTCGTTTTTCAAAATTTTAAGAAATACACACTAACGGGAGACACTGTATATGTTTTTAGAATAACTTACACATTAAACTTTTTACCGATAAAAAGGTAAATAAATTTAAAATTGAGAGTCAATAATGTTTTAGAGATTTTATGAGATTGTATTAAATTCTGACCCTCTCCCTTCTCCTCCGTTGAATTTATCACCATGGTGGTTTCCGGCGCTGACGCGGGGTTACTTAGTTCGAGTCCTAGTGATGGGGGGAAGTTTAACCATCAGTGTTTGACCGTTATGGTAGGAGAAATGCTGGTGCATAATTCACAATCACAAAATGGCACACTTGCAAGAAAAAAATTAAATTCTGCAACATTTACCTAACACATTGGCGATTTATATGTATTGAGATCTAATATGGCAATGCACATAACGGTTCGAAATTCTTTTATGGTCACAATTTTCATTCGTCTCCTCAAAACATCTTTGAGCGTATTTTTTGTTATTATTTTTCAATTTCAGAAATGTTTACGCATTTTTTTTTTTTTTAAATGAAGTTTGATTACTTTGCCCTACAGCCAGCTGTATATTATAATTCTTTTCACACTTTTGTTTTCAATTTACACATTATTTTGGCTCTACGAAGAACAGATAACACAAGACAGGCACAACGTTTAATTAAAACCATCCATGCACGAAGCTGGATTCGAACCAGGAACACCTGCAACCAAACGCAAGCATGGAGCACTTACGGTGCCTGAGTTGGCAGAATACAAATTTAATATGTTCCTTTAATGAAGTTGCCAGTTTTTTTTATAGTTGCAGTATATGCTGATCTAGTTTCTGTATTATCAGAATATGAGTGTATCTTTCTATGGGAACTATCAAAAAATTTCTCTCTTTAAATCATTGGACCAGGTGTCTACGAAATTAGATAATTTGTCATTATTTATTAATTTGAATCTAACAGAAGGCGTGATCCCTTCTCATTGTTAAATCAGCGAATAACGAAAAAGGTAAAAATATTTTGGAAATGCTGATTGAAACTAAACTGATCCGGCATAATTTCTGAAATAAAATTCTTTTCGAGTCAGTTGTAGATTTGTTTAATTTAGCAATCTAACTGAAGTTTATACGCGTAGTTATTTTACACAGCCAAGATTGGCGTTGCACAGCAAAAGGAATAGTTTCGCGGCTGTTATTTGATGTATCAACCGTAATGTTACAGAAAACTGATTGTTTTTTGCATCAATAAAAGCAAATGCTATTACAAAAGGGCTATCTCCCACTGGCAACCAATTAAAATTTTGTCCGCAATTATTTGTGCTACTAGTCTGAAAAGAGTTAAGGTTCGTGATCCAAAGAACCAATGACGAGATTAGGGACTACATGCGAGAATGTAACAATTAGATTCATCGTGGAATTAAATTCATAAATGTTTATTTCCTATTTAAATTACCATAAATAGTTTGTGTCGTTATCAGAATACTAACTAATAAAAACGGAATAAAACCTTAATAATCATAAAAAATGTTAAATTTGTCCTATTTCTCTTATCCATCAGAACATTTATGAATGTTTAAACACTTTTCACTTCCTTTCTTCTCTTCGTATCTGATTATCATAGCACATATTGTCTCATATAGCAAACCATAGCAGGTTTTTTTTTATTATTTTTTTAAAGACTTTTCTACAAATGTGATTATATATGAGTTTTAATTTGACCAGTTCTGTTCTCAACTTCTAGTATCTTCTTCTGCTTGGAATACACAAACTCTCAAAAGTTGGTGGATATGAAATGTTTGTTCAGTACGTCACTGGAATTGGGCTGTGGAAGAGCTGGTGATATTTGGCTTTGAAGGTTTGTTTGTACTAAGCTAGTTGGTCTCTGTTTGCAGTGCATGCGTAGGCCCATTAACCAAGCGCGATAATGGAGTTAGGAGAGGTCCGCCTGCAGCGCACCTGGCGGACCCTGTTGCAACTGACACCCCGCGCTCGTAACGCGGAATTGAGTGGACGGGACAGCATCCCCTAGCAGCAGCAACACTGCACGACAGTCGGGCAGCGGGTACATGTTACCTCAAAGCGCTATCCACTTCCCATGCATATCTGAATAGCTACTGGCGGAACAACTTTATCACATCAGTCGATCGAAGGAAGTTCTCAGCAGCGATGTGAATGGGGGAAGTTAACCCTGTCGGTTATCGTACATCTAGTCATTCGATTTAAACCCTCAGTTGTCGGAATACAGCCTGCTTTCTTTATTGAAATAGGCTTCAACAACTATGATAATGGCCATTTGACTACAGATGTGAACATATTGTACAGGTGTTCATATTATGAGTAGCCGGCCATGGCAGTGTAGGGGCTAGCACGCTGGCCTCGCATTGTAAGGGCCGCCGGTTCGAGTCCGGCCGCGGGCATGGGTGGTTTTAATTAAGTGTTGTGTTCGTCTTGTGCTGTCCTTACTGTAGTGTCTACAATATCATGATTAATTCCTGATACAACAGTTGGTACAAAAACAAATTCGAGCTGGCTAAATGGTCGCAAAGACCGAAGGCCATATTTAAAAAAAAAAAAAAAAAAAAAAAATATTATGAGTAGAAATATAAACTGTATGAACCTAACTTTATCCAGGTAGAGATCTACTTACAGTTGGTCAACTGAAACCAGATTTTCATGTACACTGAAAGCTGTAATATTTTCCTTAAAAAAAAAAAAGTAATCTAGTTTCATTTATATATTATTTTGCATGCTAGAAATATTAAATATTTCGCCTTCACTAGTGAATTAAAAACTAAGAAAATATTTGTTTCTTCCGACCTAACCCATAGCGTTGTTTGTTTGTATCTTTCTTTATTTTTATTTTTTTATTCAATACATCATGTTCTGATTATACTATCTGTTGCTATGAAATTTTAATCATCGTTGTATCATTAGTCTCAAAAATCTGCAGCCTTACCCAGACTTTATGTGAACAAACCTTAATGCAAATAAATGCTTAAGTTTATTTTCTACTTTCTCAAATGTATCTTTTTTGATGGAATTTTAAATTATGTGGGTAGTAGCTAGTCCGTAAAAATGAAATAGTAACATTTATATAGGAACGAAGTCTTTCTCGGTGTTGAGAATGGATGTAGTCTTCTCGGGAGACTAGCTGAGTAAACAAGGTGTTTCCACACTATATTTCGGCGATCTCAGGCTCCGTCACCATCTTCTGGTGAAGATGGCGACCAGAAGATGGCGACAGAGCCTGAGATCGCCGAAATATCGTGTGGAAACACCTTGTTTACTCGGCTAGTCTCCCGAGAAGACTACATCCAGTAACATTTATCTTGTAAATATGCACTGAATTGTATCCAATGGGAAATCAACGAGCCATAAAGATATTAACGTTTCAATTTCTATTACAAATCATGAGATTACATCGGAAAACCATCACGTGTCTTCCTAAAAATAAAAATAAGATGTAAAATTGCAGACAGTCGTCCCCAGTTTTCATACGCAAAGCAACAGGTGTTATATTTGACAGTTACTTCTTATTTGTTAAAAAGTACAACGCATAAAAACACATTTAATATTCAATTACAACCTAACGATAATTTTACATTTAAGGAGGACACTAAATTTATTTCATGATGAACGGGAAGAAATGCATGACCTCTAATAATGGAATATATAGAGGTTAAAATGTTCAAGATAACTTTCATTTCTTAGACTTAACCATGGATGGTGAAGGTGAACCAATCAACATATTGATGCAACCACGAAAGTACAACACAGTACAGTATTACTGATCAACAGCAATTCTGCGCCATACGTTACCGCATCTTGGCAATGAGGCTGTCATTGCAAAACACAGCAATCATTCTGTAAGACTTTACACCAGATTTTTAAATTAGACATCGGATTTATATTTCGAGAACCAGGATTTCTGAAATCAATGCGGAAACTGTTACACGCTATTATATCCATCGTTGTGAAGGTGGTATTATCCAGACTAAAATAAGGCGAAACATATTTCTCTGTTGGTTATTTTAAATCGTTCTTCCTTCAATGGCTTGTCTATTTTGGGTGTAACAAATCCTTTAGATAAGAATAACCACTGGAGGAAATGTTGATGTAATTTAATTATTCTAAAAGCTTGGATGCCATTAGTTACAAGCATAGTGTATAAATGAGTTGGTACAAAATTATGTACAATGAAGGATTTCCATGGAGATTTGCAACTTGTGTATCTTTATTGGCCAGATTTATTTAAAGGAGTATCCCCATTCATTTGGAATGTCCTCAAGTACAACGAGATGAAAATACTTTAAATGAAAGGCTAACATCCTATAAACCTTTGGTTAAGCTAAATAACTTCATTTGGGCCTGGAGTTCTTTGACATCAATTTGACCCCCTTAAAAAAGAGTATAATGGGGTGTACATCTCCATTTGCTGTATAAATTACGGATTTGTACATTTGCTTGTGAGATAAAAAGGAATGGGAGTCTCTTCCGTAAATGGCCAGGAAGAAGGCCAGAAATACAGTTTAGCGCAGCAAATTCTATGTCGTTCCACAAAGCGGCCGAGCAGTTAGTTGGCGAGGCAGGGAAATCTTCATTCGTTCTTGTGGGAAATGCATTAGCCGGTGGGATGGGAACACTGCTTACTGCGCGTAACTCATTCCAGTCGGCCTGCTTTCAACATCATTACGTATTCATGGGAGCGTTAAAAATAATTTGTGGCTTCCAGACGAACAGGCGAGGCGTAATACGGAAAATACGAGACACGATAGTTTATAAATTCAAATATTGCAGGAATACGAATTAAAGTGGAAATTGGAACCGGCTTTTTATCTCCCTCGTTAGGAAAGTATGATTACCCAGTTAAAAAAATCGGAAAATATTTCCGTATTGCGTTTTGCTGTGACTAAACATTAACCGAGATAAATATCTTTGGTAAAGACAGAAGGAACTGTTACTATGGAGTGATGGAGGAAACACTAATTTTTTTATCGCGAGGAAAGCATGTTTTTTCTATTTTAATGTAATTATATTCTCCAACCATGTTCATCAAAACAGTGAGTCAGTAAACATGAGGTTCGATGCCATATTCCATCTCTTTCTAGCCTTGATTAGTATCTGCTTATGATTATAATCATGATTATCCACTTCATTTTCTAAATTTTCTATTC
>JARYHS010011123.1:0-12998 GCA_031002005.1 Vandiemenella viatica | reverse complement strand
TATGGTGGTTGAAATTGGTCGATCAAGGACTTTTTCGTATTTCGACCTAAGACATGTGTGTCCGTATATTTTACTTTGCTGCCTGAACTACTTAGCGCAGATTACTGGTATTTGTGTGTGGTAATAGCATCGAGTCTCCCATCGTGTACTATGGTGGTTTGATGTCGGTAGCTGTCAATCGAGATTATTTACAAACACGAACGAAGTCGTGGGTACCAGCTATTCTATATAACAATCTTTGTTTTTCTGCGAGCTTATTTCTTTGTATCAAACTGGCCAGGCTGTTTCTCAAACTAATGCAATTTACCCTTAAAAAAACCTTAGTCTTACACTTCTTTAAGATTGGTACTAGCTTGTGAGATCGTGCGAACTGCGTAGAGTCTAGACTTCCGTAAACCTAATGTCATAGCGTTTATTTGAGGGCGATGTATGGTGTGATCAAGCGTCATTCAGAACACTTCAGTGCTGTTACACACTTTATCGACTCGCAGTAGATTAGCAGATGCGACGGCAGACAGGCGAAGAAGAACTTGAAATTGGAGAAACGGAGCGATCAAGAATTATTTTGTTGTGAAAATTTTGAACTGAAATTGAAAGAACTCCTGAACTAAAAGTTATGTTTTTAAATTCGATTTCAGGAACACTAAATTTGACTATTAACTTTAAATAATTGTACCCCATCCCGTGTGCCAGGTTGTAACCATTTAAATTAGCAATTGATAAAATAAACAGTGAAGCTGATTGGTGGTCGGTTTTACAGTCTTTCCTAGGAGTAATATTAACATTAGATGCAGTTGTAGTTCTTCAGTCGCTGTTCACGGGCATCTGATATATAATTTTGTAAGGCCACTCATCCTCTCACCTCGATAGCTATTGGCTGGAGAATGGTGTCACGTGTCAGCCTTCGCTCGCAAAATGACCATGACCACAAGCTGGCACTTGATTTCAGGCACAAGGGTGTGGGAAGATTTTCTTTTTTAGGTAAGGGTGTCAGGGATTGGAATGAGTTACCAAGGGGAATGATGAATAACCTACCTAAAACGTTAAAAGAATTTAAAGTTAAAATTTGTAGATGGCAAATGTAGGTAGGTGCAGGATAGGGGGAAGTTGGGTGTGTAGGGAAATTGCCACCGGAGCGTGTGCTCCATTGCAATTAAGTTAAATTAAATTAAAACAGCGACCAGAGATACTACTAGTAGAAATTCGTGGTTATGTTCACAATTTAATAGCTAGGCAATTGCTACCAAATTAATTGCCATAATACATTAATTAAGTTTACTTTTCGTAGCGTTTCATAGATTAAAAAAATACTGATAAATTTTGCAGCTGAAAAAACGTTGATCTGCTTCTCAGTAACATGTTGCTAATGAAAGCAACTTAAAAAAAGTTTAAAAAATAAATTACTCATGGTTTATAACTGTAACCATGAATGCCAATTGTCATTCCAGCTTGCAAAAATTTCAATTTAATTAAAACTGCCACTAATGTTGTTGCTTGGCCAAAGTTTATGCATTACGGCTTATTTGCTTTTCAGGTATTTTACTGACCACTTTTGTAGATTGCCTTTATGTTCACTGTAGGTGAGTTATTAGGTTATTTTAAGTGGATATCGAACCAAATATGCTACCGAATCAACTATTCTGGCAATCCATTTCTTCCGAGTTGCTCAACTGTTGAATAATACGGAATATGTGTTAAGTTCAATGGCCATTACATATACTATGACCAATGATTACGAGTGTTTGCCCACTCTCATTAAAAACAACGTAATAAGGCCATTACATATACTATGACCAATGATTACATTATGAGTGTTTGCGCAATCTCAATAAAAACAACGTAATGTTTTCGAAGCAAAAAAGAATTTTTTAAATTTTTCAGAGTGAACGTTAAGGGTCAAATACAAGTCAAGTTTGTATTTAAGCAAGTTCGAGTCTATGACCTTTGAAACAATTATATGACTGCGCTATCGTACCTACCTCTATTAATGCTTCTGAGTTCTTCAGGCTCAAGAGATTTTATTAATCCTGAAACACAGGTCAAAGGTTTATATCTGGTCAAATCAGATCATCCTGTCATAATCTTTCATGCTAAAAACTGGAACGGGATTACTGGAGATAGCGATTCCTCCTGGAGTTGGCATTATAATACTGCAGTGGTCAAACGCAAGACTCTGCTAGAAATTCTTTCAGAAGTACATTTAACGGTTTCTTGCTGGTCCAGGCTGTATTTGAACCCAACTTTCGGTTGAAAATAATGGTCCAGTCTATATTACAACTGAATTACAGCTTGAAAATAATACGTCTAGCGACTGACTACAGCAGTATTACAACGATATTATTTAATGTGTGTTGTAGCGGAATCGCAATCTCCAATAGACCCAACTGTAACTAATCTAGACCCGTGACGATACACTAAAAAACGGTCACGGGCTTACACTAGTGAAATATAAATACATTAGTCGTAGCTACAATTCTGCGAATTCTGCCGACTAACTCGGCTGATTCCGGAAAAGGTTGCTGTCTCACAAACATAAAGCAACAAAACGTGTTGAGATGAACACAGTATACACTTTGTAATGACACGAAAACTGGTACAGCTCACCAAGGTAAACGCACCAATGATTGATAAACTAATTTGATCGTATTCCGAAGATTGCACAGTTCGTATATTAGGAAAATGTTCAGGCCAACATATACACGTCGTATTGCTGTCCGCCGTTTCACACGCCGCTGAAAGCACTGTTTTTACCAAGTTCACAGTCACGACACCAACGTTCTGGAATGCTTCAGGTACTGGGTGAGTAGCTACGTAGCTTTGCTCACTAACACACGTACGGTTACCGCATTCGCACCATTATTCCATTAAAAGCCGACACGTCCATACTTTCCGCCAGCTAGCAACAGACTGCGCCATCTTTTTCCCGCGATGCTCTTCTCACGTTTTCCAATATCGATATACCAGCAATGCTGTTGTATCGTTACAAGGTCCTCTATGAAGGTGTGAACTCTACACGAAGCTCTGGGTCGGGACGTAAGGAGCAGTCTGTTGTTACAGGACCAAGCCCGTATTCATGACACCGAGCATGGTGGGTGTGTGGTAACGCTTTGGTCTTTTATCAGGGAGGATGTGGGTTCGAATGCTCGTCCGCCCATCCACATTTGGGTTTTCCATGGTTTCCCAAAATTGTTCCTGGCGAAGATATGGTTTCTTCAGAAGACAATGGCTGAATTCCTTCTCGTTCCTTGCCCCATTGCTTTTCAGCATTAATGATATCGATGTCGAAGAGTCGTAAGGCAAAAAGTAAAAAATAAAGAAAAGATAACTGTCAATCTGGGTACAAGATTGTCAGACACGATACCACTCCAAACGTAAAAGGCGATAAGGTAACCTCGCCATACGGCAAGATTGTCGATACGATACATGCCGGAAACATAGAGCTAACCAATTGAGGATGGGCGAAGGACAGATTGGATTGAGGTCAAAACCGACAGATGTGACTCATATGTTCCACATATTTGTCAGTTAGTCCTCTGAAATTCAAATTATTTAAAGCGTAAAAGATATCATCTGATCGAAATTAAGTCATCAGTTGCACAAAAATGGAGAGAGAAATTCCACAGCACGTTCACGTGTCGTCCACCTGTAACGGTTTAAAACTCATCATGTAGCGTGAACCTCGGGTAGTTGACACTGAGGAGCTTAGTACCCGCCAGTGTGGCTCGGAGCGCTGAGGCGCCAACCACTGTACCGCGCCCCCGCGTGTCGGACGTCCTAACTGCGGTTTTAAGCGATTTTACCGCAGCCATCGAGGCGAAAGGCGGATGGTCCCCAGTCTCTGTCCCATACACTACACATTTCACAAACAAAAAATACACTTATCATACAGAGAACATAGTTACACGTTTCACAGACAGATGGCAACAGTTCGCTTCCTTAGTACGATACTTAGTACACCCTGGCAGTAAGTACAAAATACTAGGCGTCAGCAAGCGCATGCGGCAATAAAACCGTAGCTCCACATTCGGCCACGCCAACGATGAGCAAAACTCATCGAAGGTAGCCAATCTCAAAATGTTGGTTAAAAGTAGTGAAGAAGAAAAAGACTCACTAGTTAATACAAGAAATGGACACACTCCAGGAACTTTTCTTCTCTTAGGTTATTAGAATAAGTTTCCTCAAAATGAACCGTTACGAAATAATAGGCGAAAGCTGCAAGACACCGAGCGTGGTGGGTGAACGGTTAAGGTTCTGGCCTCGCATTCGGGAGGACGCCGGTTTGAATCTCCGTCCGGGCATCCAGATTTCGGTTTTCCATGGTTTCCCCAAATCACTTCGGGTGAATGCCGGGATGCTTCCTTCAAAAAGGCCATGGCCGAATTCTTTCCCGTTCCTTGTCCCCAGTCCCATCCCGCCTCTAATGGCCTTAGCCGTCGACGAGGCAAGAGCAACAGTAATTCTACATCTCTGCTGAAAGTCTTTCTTGTTGTGTATGGCTAGGACTGTGTTGGCGCAATCAAACGAGTGCACCAAAATGGGAACAAAGAAGGGAACAGATGGGAACAAAGATGAGTTTTTATGAACGAGAAATGGACCAAAGAGGCGGCCACGATTAATTTAATCCGTGCGTTTAGTAAAAATACTAAAACAGACGGCGCCCTATACACCACAAGGACACCGTCATTCCGCAGACTGAGCCCAATGAAATATTCTTTACATAATGTTTAAAGCAGTAAGGGACAAAGAGACGGTGGGTCACAAACGCAACGTAAGTCCTGGGTTGTAAGACGTGTTTGAGTATTTATATCGACCTGAAGCCATTTCACAGATGATCATCTAGTACACTGCCTCACAGAAAAAAGTGAAAAATCCAGAACGGGAGAACGAAACGAAATGAAACTTCACCGGTCGAGATGGTATGTGATGTCATTTCAGTTATTACAGAATCGCGTCAGCTTTACTAAGGACGTATGAATGAGCCCTCTTATCTGTATCAGTGGTACAGACCACGATGGTGGGCGTCGCATTGTGTTCAGCGATATGTTTTGGAGAGGCACTGCGGTGGTATTCCATGGTGTAGGGAGCGATCTGATACGACTGCAGATCACGCCTATTAATGGCTAAGGGAACTCTGATAGCACAACGGTACGTCACGAACATCCCGTGTACTCTCATGCGCCAGTATCGTGGATCCATTTTTCGACAGGACAATACTCATCCACACACGTCACGTGTCTTTATGAACTGTCTGTGTAAGGTACTTCTATGGCAAGCAAGATCCCCAGATATGTCCCCAATAGAGCGTATGTGGGACCGGTTCGGACATCAACTCCATTTCAGTCCTAGTACCTGGGATATCTGGGACCAATTACAACAGCTGTGGACCAGCTTGTCTCGGAAGAGGATACAACGGCTTTATGACCCCCTTTCCAATTGAATCATTGCATTCATCCAGACCAGAGGGGGTGGGTGTAACGTCGTACTGCCAAGTTCTTTAAAAATCTGACTTGTTTTTGTAATCACTGGAATAATATCACATACCCTCTCAACCCTTGAAGTTTAATTTTGTTTCCTTCTCTCCTTCTTGGTCTTCACATTGTTTTACTTGACAGTGTATATGTGGAACGAATGCAGAGCCTCTATTTTGCTTGATTCATGGTTCATTTCTCAATACAATAATGTGCAAATTCATCGGGCGAGGGCGAATGTCCATATGAGATGGAATATCTACATGAGTTAAGTCTCTGCAAGACTCATGAGGTGAGGCTACTAATACCATTCAGCCTTGCGTTTCAGTTTAATAGATTGCGCTGCTGCTACCTCATCTGAAACTTCACATGGATCTTGTTTCCTGCTAATAACATGCAGATCAAATGAATGCAGATTCAGTATCTGTCAAGATTGATATTATTTTGTGTAGAAATAAAGTGCGATAAAATAATTTCCATACATATAAATTTAATTTAAACCTATTAATTTAATCAGTCTCAAAGAAAAAGATGCAGAGAATCTGTAATATTTCCTCCGGTAATTCTTTCGGTACGGTCTTAGAAAGAAAGTCTGAAGTAACCAAAATAAATTTTAAGGCAAGAGTATTCCAGATTAATAGCGTTCAGGCACCTACATAGTTTTGAAGAGTACGTTAAGAACTGGCATCTGTAAAAATATTATAAAACTGGGATAAAGAAGAATTGCTTCCTGGATTTACAAATCCAAAGCGTCTAACAAGAACCAAGAAACAGAGAAACAATTCATTTAATCAAACTAATAAAAAGAAGATCTAATATAATATTATGTCAGTCACGCAGATTTTTATTCTGTCTAGTTTTTTTTTGTCCTTGCTCATGGAGCAAAATGTGATGTTACGTATGTCACTTTCTCCGTACCACGCCACTAATACTCTCCATCCTGAATATCTCAAATTTTATTTTCGGTTACTCGGAATGATAACTTGTAGAAAACACATGACTTTTTTGTTATGCAGTACAAAAGTGGCCGCTCATGCCGATACGGAAATTTTATCTTCTAATAACAAATAATAATATATAATTATGGAATGGTCCCCAACTGACTCCCAGAATCTTACATTCAAAACAAACTAACATGTGTTTACTTATAATTCGATTGTAACGAACGACATCAAATTTTATTTTAGAATTCACGATACTTGAAATATTTTGTGAAAACTATATATCTGTTAGGGAACTGAAAATGGAATTAACTTACCTAAAATTCAATTTACGCACACTATCCGGTGAATGGAACCCTGGAATATAACGTATGTTAATTAAACTGCGCATAAATTTAACATAACAGGTAAACGCATGATAAAAAAAAGGTAATCACATATGGCATTGTTGGCGGGGAGATCCGAGTAGTTCGGCCGTCAGCGTGACAGAGTTTCAATTTGCCGCGTATTCAGCCTTTGCTGTGGCTGGAACTACTTTTTACTTTTTTTTAAGTGCTTAACGTCTCTTAACAGCGAGGTCTTTGGGGACGGGAAAGGATGGGGGGGGGGGGTAAGGAATGGGAAGGAATCCGGCCATGGCCTTTTGAAGGAAGCATCCCGGCATTTGCCTGGAGTGATTTGGGGAAACCATGGAATACCCAAATCTGGATGCCCGGACAGGGATTCGAACCGGCGTCCCTGGACCTACTGATAACGTGTATTCCGAACCGCGAATCGTCCTGGCGTGTCTCATATGATCCATGGCCCCTCCAGGACCACTAACTTTTGGAAGCAAGTACCTTAACCACTGAGGCTCCAGACCGCACGACACATTATAGCTAGTGACGTTAACTAACATAAACGGAACTGGTTACTGGTGTTCAGTCTGCCAGTAAAGGCCCCTGCCAGGCAGACCTCACACACAACGCGCCTGCACGCCGGGATACATATACGACTCCAAACAGGCGCAGAGACATCAAAACAAACCAGGAAAACAAATAGAATCATCTAGAAGCTAAGTGGGACTATTTCTTACAGAGGTCGCCGTACTACCACACAACGGAATTCCTGCGCCAGGCCGCCTATATAAGCGTAGCCGGCCGCTCCACCGCCAGTTCCGGCCTGACTGCGGAACCAGCTTCAACTACAGAAGACCACCGGAAGTTCGCGAGAAGTAGAAGCCGTCTCTCTCTACCCCTGATCAGGACCAGGCTAAATTTCTCGACGGTCATCCGCTAACTGTACCACATTTGTTATTGTTTATCAGTGTTTTGTGTACATAGTAATAAACCTCAAGGAACCATTAAGTGTAGTTCACTTCAGTGGCGACAAGGTTGGGATAAGAACTCTCGACCATCATGGCTACGCCAGCAGCACCTACGGAATTGCAACAGTTCCTCCAAGGACTTCTACATCAGTTCTTCGAATCTCAGAGACAACTGATTGCGGAAGTCAGGAATCTCCGCCAACCCACGGCCCCGCCTCCGTTCCCAGCATTCAACGACGACGTCGAAGAATGGGAGACCTACGAGAAGCGCATAAAACAACACTTCGCAATTCATCACATATCCAAAGAAGAAGACCAGCGTGCATATTTCCTTTCCTGGAACCAATCGAAGATGTATGTCTTGCTCACCAAACTTCAGCCACAAGACCCCGACACCCTCACCTTCACGACCATCTGTACGACACTGAATGCATACTACAGACGCCGGTACCATGTCGTCGCGGCCCGCGTCGAATTCTATCAATGCCGGAAGAAGCCCGATCAGACGTATCGCCAGTGGGCGGCCGAACTCCAAGGCCTTAGCAGAAAATGTAAGTTTCAAACTCGTTGTTCCCACGAATCCTACGCCGACGACATGGTGCGTGATCACATCATACAGGCTGCACCAGATGCCGCACTCCGGCATGACGCCCTCAAGTTAGAGGACCCATCCCTGGAGCAGGTCATCGAACTTGCCTACAAATTCGAAATATCTACGGCCGCAGATCGCCGCCTGGAGTCCTGGGCGGATGTGGCCGCAATCCGAACCGACGTAGAGGACACACAGGACGTCGCCGCCATCCAGAGCTCCCAGTCGCGCTCCTCCCGACACCACAACCGGGGACCGCTTCCTCAGAAGGACATCGAACCGGCCCGTTCCGGCAGGGGCACCAAGTCTCAGGCAGCAGCAGCGGATCCCGCAGCGCCGACGCCGCAGCCCGCTCCGCCTACCCTCCTGCCCCGCCTGTTATTCAGCACATGAGAGGGAAAATTGTCCGGATCGTTGGGCTGAATGCTCACGTTGCGGCAAGGAAGGACACCTGGCGTCCGTCTGCCGCACCAACACCACCAATGCCAATCCCGGCTCTCGCCGCCCAGGGTCTTACCAAGACAGGTTGAGCGGCGCACCTATGGATATCAATCAGGTAGACACTTCCACAGCATCCAAACTTTTTATTGACGTTACGGTCAATGGCAAGCCCCTGCGCCTACAAGTCGACACAGGAGCAGCAGTCTCATTGCTTAATTATACTACTTATGTGCAAATTGGCTCGCCCCCCCTCTCGCCGGCCCCCAAGCGCCTCCTGACATACAACAAACAGGAAATAGCACTCCTGGGACAATTCACAGCAAACGTCATGTATAAGTCTGTACATCGTTCAGTCCCCTTTTTAGTAGTTAACAGTTCTCTCACAGCAGACTTATTTGGACTGGACGCTTTCCGCTTATTCGGATTTTCAATTGAGGATAACATACACCTCGTATCTCAGCATGTTCCTTTTCCTGAAGTGGACGCCCTTTGCACCGAGTTTCAGGACCTGTTCTCACCAGGCGTCGGCTGTGCAAAGGACTTCGAAGCATCACTCCAACTCCGGCCGGACGTACGGCCTCGATACTTCCGGGCACGCCAGGTACCCGTAGCGCTTCAACAACCACTTCAGGAAGAACTTCAACGTCTCCAAGACGAAGGGATCCTCCAGCCGGTGCGGTTCAGCCCCTGGGCCACGCCGTTGGTCATAGTTCAGAAGCCAGGACGCCGCTTACGTCTCTGTGGTGACTTTAAGACCACCGTCAACCCGCATCTGCTGGTAGACGACTATCCACTTCCGAGACCGGACGACCTCTTCCGTAAACTAGCAGGAGGTACCTACTTTACAAAAATTGACCTGGCAGAAGCATACCTTCAAATCCCTTTGGATATCCAGTCCCGACAATACACAGTCATCAACACTCCCTCTGGCCTCTTCCAACTCAACCGGCTCATGTTCGGCTTGGCCAGTGCTCCAGCGATTTTTCAACGGTATCTCGAACAACTTCTCCAGGATATTCCGGGATGCATCAACTATCTCGACGACATAGTCGTCACGGGACCCTCCGCTGCCGAACACATGACCAACCTCCGCCTACTCTTCCTCCGCCTCCGGGCAGCAGGATTGAAATGCAACCTTTCCAAGTGTCAATTTTTTCAACAATCCATTTCCTACCTGGGTCACATCATCGCTCAGGAAGGCATTTCCCCAGCATTTTCCTATGTGGACGCTATTTCCAACTTACCTCGGCCTCAGGATCTACATCAGTTGAAATCTTTTTTAGGCAAGATTTCATACTACAGAAAATTTATACCCTCAGCAGCACAAGTGGCAGCACCCCTGTACCACCTCTGTCGCAAGAATGTCCCGTTCCGTTGGACCCCAGCTTGCGAGACCGCATTCCACACCCTTAAACAGCAGCTCAAGTCCGCAGCATGCCTCATGCCATACACTCCAAACCTCCCCTTGATACTTGCCACAGATGCATCCGATTACGGTGTGGGGGCAGTTCTGTCTCATAAATTACCAGATGGCACGGAACGCCCCGTAGCTTACATCTCCAAAGCCCTATCGGCTGCTCAGCTTAAATATTCTCAAATCGAGAAAGAGGCGCTAGCTATTGTTTTTGCCTGCTCCAAATTCTATTCCCTTTTATATGGGATTTCTTTTCATCTCATTACCGACCACAAGCCACTCCTATCACTATTTGATCCGTCCACACGTCTGCCTACCAAAACATCCCACCGCATCCAGCGTTGGGCACTATTCCTGTCCCAGTTCAGATATACCATGCATTTCCGTACCACCTCCAGGCATGCCAATGCAGACGCCTTATCCAGACTACCGCAGGGACCAGACCTTGCCTTCGACAAGTCGGAACTTCTGGTGTTCCAGATCGACGATGACATACAAGAAGCACTGAAGACATTTCCAGTCACGGCCTCAAAAGTCGCGGCAGCCACAGGGGAGGACCCCCTCCTCCGTGTCATCCGACACCACATCCAACACGGGTGGCAAACACGTTCCCCTCCACGCCATCATCAAGACCTCAAGTTCTACTACTCCATCCGCCACCAGCTCTCAGTAGTAGAGGGAGTGCTCCTCCGCACAGAACCAAATTCCACCCCGAGGGTCGTCGTTCCGAGATCCCTACAACCGACAATCCTCCAAACTCTCCACCAAGGACACTGGGGAATTGCCCGCACCAAATCCCTTGCCAGACGTCATGTATTCTGGATCGGCCTTACCACGGATGTCACGAAGATGGTGCGGCGCTGTACCATCTGTGCCCAACAACTGCCCCTGCCCCCCTCAAAAGTTCCTTTCCTGGCCGGCACCGTCCGGACCCTGGGAACGCATTCACCTCGACTTCGCTGGCCCATTCCTAGGCCACCAATGGCTCCTAGTGACGGATGCCTTTTCCCACTTCCCATATGTCGTCCGTTGCTCCACAATCACCACAGAGGTCACCATTTCAGCCCTCACGAAGATCTTTTCCATCGAAGGATTACCATACACTATCGTCACAGATAACGGACCGCAATTTCGAAGTCGGGAATTCCTATCCTTCTGTACCGCCAACAATATCCAACACCTCCTCACCCCGCCCTTCCACCCCCAATCTAACGGGGAGGCGGAACGGCTAGTCAGAACATTCAAAACCCAAATGACCAAATACACCACAAGTCACAAACTCGAAGAGGCATTGACACTCTTCCTCAGTTCCTATCGAACCACTCCAGTGGGGGCCAAAAGCCCGGCGGAATTGCTGCATGGCCGCCAACCTCGCACTCTCCTCCATCTCCTCTTACCCCCGCCCAAAGTACAGGTACCTTCGGGCCCATTCCGTTTCACCCCGGGCTCCCTAGTCTGGGCCCGCGGGTTTGGCTCCCGGGCCGGTTGGCTTCCGGGGGTCATCCAGCGGCCCCGGGGCCGCCAACTGTTCGACGTCAGCCTGGATGGCCGGATAGTGCGACGCCATCGAAACCAACTACGTCCCCGCTATCCCACGGCACCGTCCTCTTCCACCACGGCACGGCCATCCACTTCTTCCTCTCCTTCCCTGCCACCTCCACCACTCCTGCCGTCTAACCGTTGCTCAGGGACAGTTACAGCGCCACCAACGACGCCACAACCTGTCGGTCGCTCCGACACCCTTCAGCCGCAGCCTCTCGACCACCTGCGGGGACCATCTTCAGCGCCCCCCGTGCAGCCCCCGGCCATCGACGCCGACGAACCGATGCCGTTAGCTCTACAAGTACCTCCACCACAACCTGCACCACGACGCAGGTCGGCACGCATCGCCAGGGGAACAGCTCCGTACTCCCCTGGAGGTAGCCTTCATAGTCTGCTCCAGGGCGCCGCGGCAGACGACCTCGCAGACGTCGCAGACATCGCTTCCCCCCCCCCCCCGGGAGGGAGGTATGTTCAGTCTGCCAGTAAAGGCCCCTGCCAGGCAGACCTCACACACAACGCGCCTGCACGCCGGGATACATATACGACTCCAAACAGGCGCAGAGACATCAAAACAAACCAGGAAAACAAATAGAATCATCTAGAAGCTAAGTGGGACTATTTCTTACAGAGGTCGCCGTACTACCACACAACGGAATTCCTGCGCCAGGCCGCCTATATAAGCGTAGCCGGCCGCTCCACCGCCAGTTCCGGCCTGACCGCGGAACCAGCTTCAACTACAGAAGACCACCGGAAGTTCGCGAGAAGTAGAAGCCGTCTCTCTCTACCCCGGATCAGGACCAGGCTAAATTTCTCGACGGTCATCCGCTAACTGTACCATATTTGTTATTGTTTACCAGTGTTTTGTGTACATAGTAATAAACCTCAAGGAACCATTAAGTGTAGTTCACTTCAGTCGTGGTCTGTTGAGATTGGCAGCCATTAAACTGTAGAGACTGCGAAGGTGAGGACGAGTTTGATTGGGCAGTAAAACGGACAGAGTTTCCATTTCTGGGTCGCAAACAGCGCTCGCTACGTGCGACGAATGTTTGGCACAAGCCTTTCCCCCCGAGAGCTTGCTGCTCTGGCAGATAAATGCCTAGCTTTACGACTTCAGCTCAAGGTATATAACTCGACAAAATAATCTCTCCAGTTTCACACCTGCACTGCACTAACTTGAGGTTGGGATGCGGCACACGTCTAATTTCGCCACTTTACGCGGAATTCCATTGTTTTAAAATTAAGAATTCAACACGTGTCGTCTAATTGTCATCAATCGTTTTTGTAACGTACCCAAATC